>APFE031224761.1:34318-139203 GCA_000404065.3 Pinus taeda | reverse complement strand
TGGATCTGCAAATCTGAAGCCCAAAGGACAAAGCCAAGGCGGGGTGACCCAAGACAACCCCTCGAAGCCACAAGAAAAGAACAACACCATGAAGCCGAAGAAGGACACAGGAAAGTGGTGTGAGTTCCATAGGAGTCCCACTCATAACACAAGTGAGTGTCGGAGCAAGCAGTCGCTGGTGGCCGAGTTGAAGGCTTCTGAATTAGATGCATGTTCCGACCCTGAGCCCGAACTCGACAAGGGGAATGGCAAAAGGAAGCAAATCATTGATGTAGATCCCAGTGCCACTGTTGCCACTGCCAAAATCCAGAAGAATGAGCCCGAAGAGCCAGAGGAGGGGGAAAGTCTTTTCCACTCACAGATGTGGGTGAAGGGTTTTCCGCTGCAATTCATTGTTGACAGTGGTAGCCAAAAGAACCTCATTTTAGCAGAGGTCATGAAATGGTTGGGCCTACCGACTACACCACACCCGCAGCCGTACAGTATCGGGTGGCTTCATGAAGGACGAGATCTCAAAGTTCGCCAGCATTTCCGTCTTCGCTACAGCATCAAGCCCTTCATAGACGAGGTATTGTGTGATGTTACACCTCTGGATGTTTGTGATGTACTATTAGGCCAGCCATACTTGTGGAGGCCACATGTTGTGTATGAGTCAAGGCCTCGCGCTGTCATTATTTCTTTGGGTGATTCATTATACAGGATACCAGAGGTAGCCCCACCTACTGCCACGTCTTTGATCACTACTAAGAAAGGCAGCAAGCTCATCTCCCAAACCAGGAAATTCATCTGTCTGGTTCACTCCCAAAGTAAGGGGAAGATCATTGCTACATCCATGACCCCCGCAAAGGGTTCCTCCACACAGTAGTAGCAGCAAAGGGATACGGTCGTGACAGAACACGGGAACAACTTCTTCTCACCCACAGGGGTACCACATAAGTTTCAAGTGGGTGACAAAGTTTGGTTACATCTGCAGAAAGAACGCCTTACAAGAGCCCATCAGAAGCTCAGACCACTCCAACATGGTCCTTATAGTAGTACCAAGCCTGTGTGGAACAATTCTTTGGAGCACAACATTCCTCCATTCCTTCGACTGCACCAAGTGTTCAATGTGGACCATCATCGACCATGCTTCCCACCATTACTGGACACATCAGAAAGTGCAAAACAAGTTCAGCAGATGGAGGAACTCAACGCAATGGGGACCATTTCTTCCTAAGGGGGGAGGAATGATCCAGGTGGATGTTGGTGGCCACCCACCATCCCATTTGAACCCCACAAAAAGTCTCTTTCCAGTTTTTTCAGTTTCTAAATTGTAAGCCCAGTTACTATTTTTTAGCAATTTTTCGGGTCCGAAACTTGAAGCCGTTTTAGGCCCTAAAGATGTTTTTGGGAAATCTGGGGGCAACATGGGTCCATGGACGATGTTCCCTTCTCAAAGTGGTTATCTTGATAGATCTTTCTAACGAGCTATCATACACGTCAAACGGAGATCGGTATGCCAAAGTTACGACCCCGGGAAATTGATGTACCAATTACCCAAACGGGGCCCACAATTTGGCATTTCATCTTCTAGGGTTAGGTTTTGGAATGTGAAGGGTTTTCCATTGTTTCTCAACAATAAATAGGCCTTCAAGCCTCATTCTAACACAGTTTGGAACAATTCAGAGGCATGTAGCCACACATCTCTTCTTAGAGATAAGCTACCATCGCCCTAGCTGGTTTATTTCCATTTCTAGTTGTAGGCATATTTCAGAATTTTCCATTAATGAAATGAAGTATTATTTCCACTGCATCTTTGTGTATATGGTTATCTCTGTAATTTGTTGCGTTCCTATTTAAATCTAGATTATGGGTTGACCGTGAGGTATATATTGATGCTAGGGTTGACCTTGAGGTATATACTTAGTCTGTGGTTGACTTTGAGGTATGTACTGTCCTGAAGGTATGCACTGTCCTTGAGGTTGCCCCACAAGTAGTATTTGACTACCTTGAGGTTTCCCCGCAGGTGGTAATTGAGCACCTTTTGGTTGCCCCCCAGGCGATAATTGACTACCTTGAGGTTGCCCTCCAGGCAGTAACTGACTACCTTGAGGTTGTCCTCCAGGCGGTAACTGACTACTTTGAGGTTGTGGATTCGGAATAGCATCAGACATCATAAGGATTTCTTCTACGCTCAATGGTTGAGTCCCGTTATTACCAGTTGATATTCCATGTTCAATGGGTTGAGGAGATGCTCTTGAAAAAGTACCAGAAAGTGACTGTTACCCAAAAGGAACATAAGGACTGCCATATAAAAATGTTTCCGATGTTTGGGAAAACATGGATGACTGTTTTGACATATTCGAAGGAGGATAATAACCTCTGGGCGTAGGATGAAAAGGAATACGAGGTGGTGAGAAAGAAAGACCTAGATTTTCTAAAACATTCGTCAACGATACGTACCAAGCGTCACTTCTAAAAGGACTGTAGAAGATTGATTCACGATCCCTAAATTCTAAAGTTGGTTGATTTTCAGGGAGAGTTGTATCTTTGTCTGGACTAACACGTTATTCAATAGAAATATGTCTAGAAGGAAGATTTTTGGTAATGACACTTCCTACCTTAGGTGAGCCAGGACCACTAGAAGTTGGAGAAGCAAATCTTGAGGATGGAGTAGCAGCAGGTTCGGTTTCAGGTTCCTCAATTAATTCACTCGTAGGAGAAATACTACCAGTAACTTCAGAAAATGGAATTGGTTTAGAAATATCCTCTGTTGCTTGAACTGGATAATCAGGGTGAATAATTAAAGACGATTCTCCAGCTTCAAGTGACGCAATTCTACTGTCACTAGATGATACAAGAGCTCGTAGCCCTTCAAGCTGACTTGGTGTATATTCGGGAGGTTTCCCCCGAAGTCTACGGGATTGTCTCGGTAATTCAGCCACGATTAAATATTTAATTACTTCACATGCAAACAAATAAAATCTCAATAAAGCCATCTAAAGTCTCTAAAGAACCAAACAGTTGAATCACACACCTAAAAAATCTAAAAGTTCAAACCACACACAAATAGTAACTTTCCGTACCAAAAACACTAGTTGGTGATGAAATCGAATGTCGCAAAATTCAATACAGAAATGGCGGTTGGAACAATTACCCTGACAACCTTCTTAATGAAACAGACTGGCATAAGTTTCTTCACAAAACTGTCTCGAGTGAAGAGAACCCCCCAGAGAGTCCAAGTGAGTCTAGTCGACGTCTGCTCCAGGTACAGTGAGACCCATCCTTCATCATCACCTTGGGAAAGAATCTTAAGATTATGGTCACTAAGGTTACCAACAGTAACAAATACAACTGGGCGAATAGTCTATGATCCAATCTACGCGCAAGGGGACAGTAACAAAGCTTAATCCCCTTGAGGGCTCCTCGACATGATCAATTCGAGGTTTACCAACAAGTAACCTAAGTTTCCTCGTAATGGTTAATCCTAGGTTTACCGTTTTTAATATGCACAAATCTGCTATCTTTCCCAATGAGACAGACTTGATTGTCTCAAAAGTTCAGACATGATCTCGTGATTGACTCCTCTAAGAGGAGCTTCCCAGATTATATCAATTACAATTGGATTTATTCCCTACCATAAGATATAGCTACTTGTTTGTTTTAACTATCTTGGAGAGTTAATTACTCCCTACTCCAAGATACTAGCCTAAGCTATATTGGTGATAAGAGCCCTAGAAATGAAAATATTGCTAGATCAATTTTAATTAAGCGTTATTTTTATTGGTTGTTTCTTAAGTCAATAGGTATGGATATGAAACTTTGATGGTGTGAAGACTCGACTCAAAAACACTAAAAAGTGCACCTAAAATGATAAGCAATTCGTTTGTCCTTTCAATGAATCTCTAGCTAAAAAAAAGAGTTGGGAATGCAATTCCTTGAAAAACAAATCTTTCCTTCAACATATAAATGAAAAGAAAATCTTTCTGGTCTTTTTCAATAAACTCAAAACGAAACTACTAATATGCTTACAAAAATAAATCCCTTTTCTTTTCAACACTCAAAACTACAAAAAACAATTCTTTCAAAAGAGATTCTACGATTCCTAGAAAACACTCAAAACTATGAAAAACTAATCTTGAGATCTAAGAAACTTCTAAAAACCTAATCAAAATAAAAGCTTGAAATGTTTTTTGAGGACATTTTACATAGTTATTCAGTAAACTAAGGATTAATTCGTTCAGAATAGCAAATCAATCAAAAAACACCCAGCTATGTTTTCTTTTATAAAAATGAAATTCACAACTTATAACTAAGTTCATTCAAAAATTTGCAAAGAGAAACGAAATCTATTTCTCACCAAGGGAAGATTTCAAAAACCAGCTAGACTCATCAAGAAGACAAAAGATACCAGGGTGATCTAAGGTTTCTTAGGCTTCTAATCTTTATGTCACAACAAAGACCGAGTGAAAACCAATCCAGGCATGCAAAACTTCTAGAAATCATCTAAAACAAAAACACCAATGGAACTTACTCACAAGAGACTTTTGACAGGACACATGCAGATTTGGGCAGAGACTAAAAGTAATAAACTAATCCTAAACTCAAATGGATGAAAAGATTTTAGGTTTTTCAAAAAATTTGATAGGGTCCGTAGGCTTCCAGTATAACCAGATGCGGTTCTGCTCTATGCCATAAAGTAATAGTGCAGAGATGTCCACACTGTATTATAAACAGAACGTGTGGTCCTCTTAAAAATTTCTAAAAAGCAAAAAAAATCTAGAACCTAAAAACTACCCAATCCAACACACATCAAGAAAAAACCAGAAACAAAAACAAGTTTCTCAAGTCAAAGACAAAGGAAAATAAAAAAACCAAACTCAGTTCCCTAGTATGGTCACCGATTTGTTGGCTAGATAAATCGATCTTGCAGATAAGGCCAATCTCCCTAGTATCAACAGATATCTAGCAACAAGTAGGACAAGCAAATCTACCTTTCTATAAACATATTGCGATTCATCAATAAAAACTAAAGAGGTGTTTTAAACCCTACCTTAAGTCCAATGCTAGTTTGTGGCAGTCATGCTCCAACAGTTCCGAAAGAGTTTCCTTTTAAGAACCTGCAATCACAAACAAGCACACATTAAATAACACCTACGTAGCTAATATAATAAATCATGTTCATCATGGTGATCAAGGAATCCATGAAATAAACCATAAAACACAGCTTATTGAGAAAAATAAACTTGATTGTATTAACTTTGAAATAAAATAACTTTACAACCTTTGGTGCCTTAATGCTGTAAAATATCTTCCCAGGGTCCAAATAGGAATCTCCTCTACTTTGACAAGCCCCACTCTCTTCCAAATGAGATCAAAAGGTATGTAATCTCTCCTCTTAAAAGCTCAATTAGGAAGACTAAGTTCCAACAGCATTTACCCTAAAAAATATTCAGCTTTTAACCTCAGTAACCAGCTCAATGCTTCATTTTATAGTGCAAAGGAAGGAGGTTACAGGTCCACCATTGAAGGGATAGAGTCCTCCTTCAAAGGGATAAACTCCTCACATCAAGGGGTTAGCTCCTTAAGGTATGGAATGCATGAACCTTTAAGGAGCGAACTTGCCACCTCAAGATTCCCTCTAGAAGCTTCCAAAAATGACTCAAAGTGAGTTTTTAAGAATGTACTTGCGCCTTTTTAACTTTTATAGGGTTCCGCACCCATAACACAGAGACAAAGCGGTCAGGTGTGTAGGGGACATGACCAATAGGTGCGGGACCGCAGGTAATGCTGAGAGAAAGTGCGGAACCAGAGTTTTAGAGATTTTTAAGGTCTTTCTCTTATTTTCAAGGCTTGATATGAAGAACTGAGGTTTAAGACTTGCAAAGGAGGAAGGTATGAGTGGTGATAGACTCACACTAATTGCAGAATGTCAAGGGGAAAATTTTTGTGCAACACCCACCAACCACAGGAGTTGCGGAAATAAGAGTGAAAGGAGCTTTTCTCGGAAGGAATATCCAAGAATTTTGCGAGATCTGTAAGATGTATGGACACCCCCCACAAATGTGCCTCAATATTGCAGAAATACTCCAATGTCCCCAATAACAACTACTTTGAGTTCTGCGCATCTACAATGCATCACACTGATCAGTGTCGAGCACTAGATGCTCTTGCAGAATGGCTGGATAGATCTACGTTCAGAGTCAATGAGTCAAATCAGGGAGGCTAAGGAGGAAATGGGAAGGGAGGGAGGATCGGAGGAAGAGGCCCCATAAGGTGTTACAACTGTGACTAGGAAGGGCATGTCACCAGTGAATGCCCACTCCTGAGGAGACCTTGGTGCTCACAATGCAGGATTAATACCCACACCACAGAGGATTATCGAGAACTCATTTCAAAGTGGGAAGAAAGGACTGGACAGAGGGGAGATAACCTGGTTAATGCTGAACCTCGTACCGAAAACAGTCTTCTGGCAACGAATATTAACATAGTCACTCAAGGAGGTAGGAAGATGGGGGAGGATCATAGCACAACAGACCCACCGTTGATTGTTAAAGCAACATCTCCACAGAAAGTATATCAGTTCGAATGCCAAAAGCAGTATTATCATGAGGCAGCTAAGTTGTTCGAGGGGATGACCAAGAAGAGAGACAACTAGAAACCATAGGGTCACGTGCTTAATCACGATCAACCAATTGAAGAATGGTTTAAATTGTTCTTAAAGATTGTCGAGGATGAATGCATGTTGAAGGAGTTGTGGAAAAGTTTGAAGGCTGTGTTATCCATAGAAGAAGGAGAAGTGGAGTGATCACTTGACAACTTGCTAGAAAAGAATTCCAGAAGAGTGAAATAGAAAAATAGGAGAAGAGACAAGGAATTCTGAATTAACGCGCAGGTTACAGGGTTCCAGATAAGGGACACAATGTTATACTTGGGGTCAGATGTAAACATCCTACCTAGAAAAACATGGGAGGCAATGGGGAAGCCGCCACTGAAATACTCGTCGATTCAACTAAGAATGGCAAACCAGTATTGTATACTACCCATTGGAAGGTTAGAAAACATGGTAATTGATGTGGTGGGGTGAAGATGCACACCGAATTCGAGGTGATTGACATTATGGGGGATAATCACCCATACCCGATGCTCCTTGGGATCGATTGGGCCTATGAGAATTATGTTGTCATAGACATAAGGAAACAACTGATGAATTTCGAAGCGGAAGGACTAAGGGTGACCCAACCCCTGGACCCCTATCAAGGGCCTAGGTTCACAAAACCAGTAGATGACAAGGATGAACTAGGAATGGTAGACCAACTATACATGCTCACGATGGGAAAGAGGGAATATTACGTAAATCCCATGGCAGGAGGCTTCGTAAGTTGGAGAAGTATCCAAAGCTCAGAGACCGGCTCAGAAGATGCATGGTATGCATGGCAGGAAGGCAGGTATGAACTAAACACTAGATGCTAAGAAATGATAACCTGAGTAAATTGGATAGGAATGGAGATAGGAAATTATCCCAAATATTATGGCCTTGAACCAGTGGACACCTTCTTGAACAGGGTAGACCAGGAAATGACGGAGGATTAAAAGATTCCCTTTCTTGATATCGCTCTCATGGCAACACTAGCAAGATGGTGGAAGACGCACCGTAGTGCACTAAGAGACTGGGTGAGCATCAAACAAGCCAAGAAGGAAAGATTTTACTAGGAGGAAGACTGACCACAGGATAAGGTAAGATACAAGGGGGATTCAAGTCCCGAGAGGCACATAAAATATTTCACAATCAATTGGAACAACTAGGGAATGCTGAAGGATCAATGGGTACACACATTTATACATACCCTCGGAACTGTCCCCCAAGCTTGGTATGTATAGGAGGAGCTCCATCGATGGACGACAGATTGGGATGTTCTGGAGGTACAATTTGTTAGTAGCTTTTCATTCATAAGTAAAGAGGAATGCATGATGGAGACACTTTAGGCGATACAAGTGGTTCTATTTTCCTTAGCACAGTTGGTTGAAGGATGTCCCGATGAAAGTTTTCTGCAGTATCTGTCTAACACAGATTCTCCATAATATGCAACATGCAACAAGATGGATGCAGAAGCAGAGGAGGATGGGTTAGATGGATTGAGACACCTAACCTTCAAAGAAACAGAAGGAGAAAGAGACATCTAGGAGAGCCCGTCAAAATAAGGTGCTCACCTTCTACCAATGAAACTAAGGAAACAAAATGTTGGGATGAAGGATAAGCCCAAAATAGCATCTGTGGGAGACTACTGGGATGAACAAACAATAAAAGAAATTTCAACCTACTATAGGAATATCAGGACCTGTTCCCAACTTCAGTAGCAGAGTTGAAGGGGATAAAAGGAGATATAGGGGAAGTGAAGATTGTTCTGAGACCAGATGCCCAACCGGAAAAACACAGATCATATAGATTGAATCCAAGGGTGAAGGAGAAAGTTAAGAAGGAACTTAACAAAATGTTGGAAGTAGGAATTATATTTCCGGTAGATGAAGCTGAGTGGATAAGCCCGATAGTCATACAAAACAAGAAGGATGCAACTGAAATCAGAGTATGTGTTGGTTACAGAAGCCTCAACAATGCATGTGTGCATGACCCATTCTTGACACCTTTTAGCGATGAGATCCTAGATAATGTGGTGGGAATGAAGCATATTCATTTACAGATGGATTTTCGGGTTACCACCAAGTTCGAATAACTAAGGAGGATAAAAGAAAAACAACATTCACTACTGAGTGGGGGTCATATGCATATAATGTGATGCCATTTGGACTAAAGAATGCACCAACGATTTTCTCAAGCATTGTCATAGCTGCATTCCGAGACTATATTCCCAGATTTCTAGAGGTGTACATGGATGACTGGACAATGTATAGTCTGTTAAAAAAACAAATCAGCTTATTAAGAGTAATGTTTGAAAGGTGTAGACAATTACATATTTCTTTGAACCTCAAAAATTGTATCTTCACGGTCCCATTTGGAATGCTACTAGGCCATATCATCTGCAAGGATGGAGTATGTGTAGACCCAGCAAAGGTTGCGGAAATTGTCAACATGGAACCACCGTGCAATGTGAAGCAACTAAGGTCAACGCTGGGCCATACAGGGTATTATCGACGCTTCATTAGGAATTATGCATCAATCACAACCCCAATGGAAAAGCTACCTAAAAGGACGGAAGAATTTGTTTGGATTGAGGATTGTCAGACAATAATGAATAAATTGAAGGAAAGGCTGGTAAGTGCCCCTATCATTATCTATCCAGAATGGAATAAAATGTTCCATGTGCATATTGATGCATCAGGGATAGCGCTGGGAGTAGTCTTAGCGCAGCCAGGGGAGAAAAATATGGACCACCCGGTGTATTATGCTAGCAGAAAGATGTCAACTGCAGAAATAAACTATACAACAACTGAGAGAGAAGCCTTGGCCATGGTCTATTCTCTCCAAAAAGTTAGGCATTACTTGTTGGGCATGCCATTCAAATTCTTTACAGACCATTCTGCATTGAAATACTTGGTAAACAAACCAGTACTGGAAGGTAGAATATGTTGATGGTTGTTGTTGTTCCAGGAATTTACTTTCAAGGTGGTAATAAAACCTGGTAGACTGAATATGGGGCCAGACCACTTGTCGTGACTGGAGACAGGGAAGAATGAAGGTGTAGTGGATGATCAATTTCCTGACGCCAACTTATTTAGAATAGAGGCAATCCCAGATCACCTAGAAGAGATCACCACATTGTTAACAACAGGTCATTGCCCAAAAGGATATATGACAACACAGAGATGCCACTTGGTAGTAAGGGCGGTAGATTACCAGCTGATCACAGGACACCTCTACAGTATGGGCTTGGATCAAATATGGAGATGCTACATCCTTCAACATGAAATAAGCGATGTGTTGTGGGAATGCAATGCAAGAGTCGTAGGAGGCTATGTGGGAGGTAAAGCCATTGCGAGAAAGATACTACAAGTAGGACTATGGCAGCCAAATATTCATAAAGATTCTAAAGAATTTTCCAAGAGATGTGATGTCTGTCAAAGGGTTAGAAAGCCTTCGTGATGGGATGAGATGCCTCTAAACCCCATTCACACAGTGCAAATATTTGACAAATGGGAAATAGACTTCATTGGACCTATTACACCATCGGTGAGGCATTCACGCATGAGATACATAATAACCACAATAGAATACCTCACCAGGTGGGCAGAAGCAGCACTTGTCAAGGACTGTACAATAGAAACAACTGCAAGGTTTATTTTTGAGAACATAATCTCAAGGTTTGGATGCTCGAGGAGCCTCACAAGCGGCCAAGGAACGCACTTTTTGAATGAAACCATTGAGACTCTGCTGAAGACCTTCATGATTCAACATAACAAGAGTAGCCCGTATCACCCACAAGCTAAGGTTGTGGCTGAAGCATTCATCAAAATCCTAGAGAAAGGGCTAACAAAGGTCGTATCAGCCAACAGGGATGATTGGGATGAAATAATACCCACAAATCTATGGGCATACAGGACAACAGTAAAGAGACTTCACAAGAAAACTCTATTTTAGCTAGTATACAGAAGGGAAGTGGTGGTTCCAGTAGAATTTATATTACCAAGCATGTTCATATCTGAAGCCACGGGAATGACAGACAACATGGCCCTCCAGGATAGATTGAGTCAGCTATTGGAGCTTGACGAAGCCTGGTTCTTGGCCGAGTTTCATTAGTCAGTGAAGCAGAGAAGGTAGAAAGATTGGCACGATAGGCACATTAGGAGGAAGTCTTTTGAAGTAGGGGAATAGGTACTACTATATGAAAGCAAGTTCCATAAGTTCCTAGGGAAATTGTAGATGCACTGGTTGGGCCCATTTATTGTCACAGAAATCAGAGAATCTAGAGAAGTGATACTCACACAACTAGATGGAGTCATGTTGCACGGATGGGTGAATGGCACTCACCTGAAGCCCTTCCACAAGACATAAATCAAGGTAAAAGAGGGTCTCGGAAACAAGCCCAAAAGTAAAAAAAGAAAAAGAAAAAAAAAGTCCATTAGTTATAATAAGCTACTAGGTGGAGTCATGGGTTTTTCTTTTTCTTTTTTCAGAGAATAAAAAGAAGGTCAATAAGGTTACGATAACAACTTCAGCATGCTGCAACCCATTTGTGGTCGGGGGGGGGGGGGGGAGAGAGAAAAGTAGAATTAGTAGTCACACATGTAGTCCCAGTCGACAAGGTACATGCAAGCAAGCACTTTTTGCAGTCTTTATGATCATACGTTGTACCCATCCTTCCTGCCGTACCGGTAGTCATTTCCATATTAAGTAAATAATAATGCAACTGTCAAAGTAGGAGCCATAAAATATTTTCCCATTAATCATGAATTTAGTTAATAAATAACCCCATCATGGCAAAATAAATATGCCATGCAGCCCACTCTATACTTTCCCAGTCCACGTCATGGTTGTCATGTCCAGGTCGGTCGATGACGGCAAGGTATAGCTAGAACACATGGGAAAGTTGCAGGAGTAATTATTTGCTAAGGTCCAGTTAGTCAGGAAACATCATGTCAGGTCTGGCTACTTAACTCGCAAGATAATGAAGGGAATTCTAGAACTTCAATTGCAGATAGCAGGAGAATTATAGGTCCGCTCTGAAGAATGGTTGTAGAGATGCGAGAGTGAGAAACCTCAAGTGCAGATCATTTACCAAAGGTGAAGGGAGATGGAAAAAGGAATTGTATCAGTCCCACAAGACACGTTAGATGAAATAATTGAGGTGGTCGACAATTTATATGGCAAATATGACAAGGCGAATCTGGTCGACAATGATCTTACGGAATGTTTCCAGTTCCCAGCTCTAAAAAGGGAAGTTTATGCAGAGGACATCTAGAAGGAGGACAACACCAAGACCTCCAGTGTTAGGGAAACCTACAAAGGGATACATAGGTCTACATTACTCCATTTGAGAAGCTTATCTGTGTTTGGTACTCAATTTTCCGCAATGCAGTGTACCAAACTTTTGGCGAGCAGGATGCATGGAGTATAACTGTGGTTGGAAAAGGAGTATCCAATTCATGTGGATGATATCAATTTTATAACAAGGTTTCTAGCAGGGGGGAAGGCAGTGAGAACAACATTTAAGTCAGGGGCTAAGAGAGCCAAAGAAGCAAAATGAAAATAACATCGATGCAAGATATGGGACTGAGTGGGGTGGAAGAGGAGCGAAGCTCGATATGAACAACAAGGTCGACATCAGATTTGCCTGCTACATCATAGCAGGAAAAACCATGAGACATTACATGAAGAACGAATGCACACTAGACACAATTTTGGTTTCGAAACATTGCTTCCAGGAAGAGATACTTAACTGGTCCCCATTTGTTCTTAATGAGCTGTTTGAAGCTTGTGAAGACCTGTACAGGCTGGGAACCGGTTTCATGTTTGGGTACATTTTGATGTCTTTGGAAATGTGGAAGTGGGGCCACCAAAGGAAAGGGAAATGACGACCATTGTCGAAGGAAAACTACTCACACTCTGCTATGACCCATAGAGGGCATTGGGAGACCCCAACACAAAAGAGATAAATGAGATAACTTTCAAGGATTGGTACGAGCATATGCGAGCCACCATCAGGTCAATAAAGAGGATACCAAAGGCTATGTTGGATGAATTCTCAGAATAGATATGGTTTGGAGCCTCACACACACACACCTATCTTAGACTACGGTGTATCCATTTGGAGATCTTTAAGATGAGGGCACAGAGGTTCATTCTAATAGCAACAACACTACACAAGGAGGTGGGATCATGACCGGGAGTGGCCTGCGAAATCACAGATGGGAAATAAAACTATTTGTTCTAAGCCTTGAAGCAACAAGTGTAAGGGGGAGATGTGGCAAAGAGCAGAAGGAAATTGGTAGCCGAAGATGACCTCCAACCATTGGTGCTTCAGATGGAGGAGAAGATGTTCGAGCTAAGAAAAACAATTCCTAGATTCGAAGGACAATCAAGTGAGAGAAATTATCCTGCTCAATTTCAAGGCTATACCATTTTCTCTCCCATTATCACAACCTCGCTGGCCATGAAACTCCCCACGAGAGTAGCCCAGTCTCCCTCTCAGCCAACGGTCCCCAAGCTGAAGAAGAAACAAGTTGTTCATAGTCTGGCCATCAAAAAGCCAAAAACGGCTCCACCACCCTCGGTTGTCGACCTTACTGATGAGGTTGAGGATTCGGTCTCTGTATCCCCCATAGTTGAAGAGATTCCCACCACCACTTGCACCATTTTACATCAGTCACGGGATTCATCCTCGCACATAGCCTCCACGTCTGCGACCCTGTCAGAGACCTTCCTATCAAGTCGATGGAGAACAACTGTGGAAATAGAATTTGAGTCAGCTAGGCAGGAAACGAGCACCACTTTTGCCAATGATCCACAACAAACATCACTTGTATCACCAATTCTTAGGTTGGACCCACCACAAGGAGGAAGCCTAGACACTATTCTGCAAGGAGAAAGGATTGAGCCGTACTAGCCACTTTTCCCTGTAAATCTCATAGTGGTCCTAAACCCTAACATCATTTAGTCCACTCCACAATTCACTCCACAGTCATAGCAAGCTCATTCAACCGCCTCCCACTCCGAAAAATCCATCGCCAATAGCCTATCCATACAACAATAGTTCCTTGAACCCAGAACAACACATGCCAACACACTCCAACACTGGTTGTCAGCCTAGTTATTTACATTTATACAACAAGCAGCGTAAAGGGCCAAAAGGATCCATGAGGATTTGGCCAAGGAACATGAACAATAAGCAAGGCGGTTGCAGGAAGTAACAGAAGAGCGCGATCACCTGCAATGATAAAATACATATTTGCAAGCCTAGGTTGATCAAATCACAGAATGATTCAGGTCATTATGGCTAACAATCATTGATGCAAACACAGAGGCACTGATAGACATCACGACCTGCACGTTGGTAAAATGTTGCGACCACATTCAGATGGCATGCTCAAACCTGGTATCTACCAATGCCGACATGAAGAGGAAGCTCTAGATGGTGAGATCAACACTACTGGACCTAGTGGAGATCTACACGAGGACGGTTGAGGGAAAAATCGTTGAAGTGGAAGAAAAGAAACAAGCCTTAGCAGATGCCCTCGCCGACGACTATGCTCTGATGAACAAAGTCCATGATTGGCTAGGAAGCTTGGCGCTGAAAAATCACTCAGTTTACCTGATCAGAGAGAAACTATAGACCTTGTTCATGAGCACAAAGGACGGTACAAACCCTACCCAACTACAGCAGATCAATGACCAAATTGATGCCATCCAAGCCCAATTTGATCAAGTTGAGGAAGAGTCTGCAAATATGAAGAAGTTGATTAGAGATCTGTAGCCATCGGTTCAGATGTAGGTTCTAACTCTGAAGGAGGTGTGTGACTCGAGTGGACAACAATGGAGCGACCTACAAATCCAGTGACCAATAGAGTTAACGTCAAATTTGGTTGAGGCATTCACCCAGCGCGCTAACGTAATCCTCGTCGAATGGGACATTGCCATTTAGAAGTACTGGGAATTCGAGTAGCAAACCACAATTGTTGTTCCAGAGTTGGAGCCTTTGTTTGGAATGGGGGAACCTCAGAGGGAGGAAAGTGTAGTAGAAATAGATGCCAATTCACGAGCAATGACTGAGGCAAAATAAGCACCAGCCCAGCCGTCGGTAGAACCAATGTAGTTGACAATGCAACCACCACCCATAGAGCCCATGGAAATACTAACAGGACCGACCAAGGTTGAAATGAATTGACTCAGGGATGAGTCAAAGAATTGTGGTCGGGGCCTGTTGGGGCCTTCATTTAATTTTGAAAATGTTTTGATCAATTTTGGCTGACTGAAGGACGAGAAGGAAATGGGTGGAAGTAATGGTTAGATTGCGGAGGAGTAATCTAGATAGTAGGGCAGGAACATGAAGTTGTAGAAGAGTTGCGGTAAGGTGGAAATAGAAGACAAAGGCAGCTGAGTGGGCAGGAAGGTGCAAGAGTAGCCGCGCAGGAACTGGTAGTCCAGGTGGTAGAAAGGAATATAAAAGGAGAGGGCCAGAAAATAAGAGGGGTTAGTTAGTCAATTGGTGAGGCTGTTGGATTCGGCAAGAGAACATCTGGTTGCGGTAGACCGATATCAGAAGGCTGGAGCTTGGATGAGTAGGGCCCTTGAGGCTGAGACTAAGCTTGTGAGTCTAAACCGGGTATTCCTTGTATTTTCTTGCGACGAATACCGAAGATATATTGTATTGTTTTATTGTTAAGTTAATAGAAAAGAAATCCTAGACTGGTTGCAAAATACTATATGCATGGGTACGATGGTGTGATGACTCTTTAAAAATTTTGAATGTCCTATCAAATGCATGTATTTAGTAGTTCTTTTGTAATAACCATTATGTTTTTATTTCTATTATGTTTGTAATGTATATATATTTGTTATCAGATGATGCTTCGGTCGGTGCTCCTTGGACTCCATGACGAACCTTTCTTTCTTCCGGTCATGACATGCCTTGGACGAGACTCCTTACCCTTTCGGTAAGGTGAAAATGTCGACATTGTCCTAGACTACAATGTATCATTGTTGGCCCTCTACGCTTGAACCAAGGGTCTTTTCTCCCTGATGACTTTCGCAAGGGTCTTTTCTCCCTGATGACTTTCCCAAGGTACATGCAAGCAAGCACTTTTTGCAGTCTTTATGATCATACGTTGTACCCATCCTTCCTACTGTACCGGTAGTCATTTCCATATTAAGTAAATAATAATGCAACTATCAAAGTAGGAGCCATAAAATATTTTCCCATTAATCATGAATTTAGTTAATAAATAACCCCATCATGGCAAAATAAATATGCCATGCAGCCCACTCTATACTTTCCCAGTCCACGTCATGGTTGTCATGTCCAGGTCGGTCGATGACGGCAAGGTATAGCTAGAACACATGGGAAAGTTGCAGGAGTAATTATTTGCTAAGGTCCAGTTAGTCAGGAAACATCATGTCAGGTCTGGCTACTTAACTCGCAAGATAATGAAGGGAATTCTAGAACTTCAATTGCAGATAGCAGGAGAATTATAGGTCCGCTCTGAAGAATGGTTGTAGAGATGCGAGAGTGAGAAACCTCAAGTGCAGATCATTTACCAAAGGTGAAGGGAGATGGAAAAAGGAATTGTATCAGTCCCACAAGACACGTTAGATGAAATAATTGAGGTGGTCGACAATTTATATGGCAAATATGACAAGGCGAATCTGGTCGACAATGATCTTACGGAATGTTTCCAGTTCCCAGCTCTAAAAAGGGAAGTTTATGCAGAGGACATCTAGAAGGAGGACAACACCAAGACCTCCAGTGTTAGGGAAACCTACAAAGGGATACATAGGTCTACATTACTCCATTTGAGAAGCTTATCTGTGTTTGGTACTCAATTTTCCGCAATGCAGTGTACCAAACTTTTGGCGAGCAGGATGCATGGAGTATAACTGTGGTTGGACAAGGAGTATCCAATTCATGTGGATGATATCAATTTTATAACAAGGTTTCCAGTAGGGGGGAAGGCAGTGAGAACAACATTTAAGTTAGGGGCTAAGAGAGCCAAAGAAGCAGAATGAAAATAACATCGATGCAAGATATGGGACTGAGTGGGGTGGAAGAGGAGCGAAGCTCGATATGAACAACAAGGTCGACATCAGATTTGCCTGCTACATCATAGCAGGAAAAACCATGAGACATTACATGAAGAACGAATGCACACTAGACACAATTTTGGTTTCGAAACATTGCTTCCAGGAAGAGATACTTAACTGGTCCCCATTTGTTCTTAATGAGCTGTTTGAAGCTTGTGAAGACCTGTACAGGCTGGGAACCGGTTTCATGTTTGGGTACATTTTGATGTCTTTGGAAATGTGGAAGTGGGGCCACCAAAGGAAAGGGAAATGACGACCATTGTCGAAGGAAAACTACTCACACTCTGCTATGACCCATAGAGGGCATTGGGAGACCCCAACACAAAAGAGATAAATGAGATAACTTTCAAGGATTGGTACGAGCATATGCGAGCCACCATCAGGTCAATAAAGAGGATACCAAAGGCTATGTTGGATGAATTCTCAGAATAGATATGGTTTGGAGCCTCACACACACACACCTATCTTAGACTACGGTGTATCCATTTGGAGATCTTTAAGATGAGGGCACAGAGGTTCATTCTAATAGCAACAACACTACACAAGGAGGTGGGATCATGACCGGGAGTGGCCTGCGAAATCACAGATGGGAAATAAAACTATTTGTTCTAAGCCTTGAAGCAACAAGTGTAAGGGGGAGATGTGGCAAAGAGCAGAAGGAAATTGGTAGCCGAAGATGACCTCCAACCATTGGTGCTTCAAATGGAGGAGAAGATGTTCGAGCTAAGAAAAACAATTCCTAGATTCGAAGGACAATCAAGTGAGAGAAATTATCCTGCTCAATTTCAAGGCTATACCATTTTCTCTCCCATTATCACAACCTCGCTGGCCATGAAATTCCCACGAGAGTAGCCCAGTCTCCCTCTCAGCCAACAGTCCCCAAGCTGAAGAAGAAACAAGTTGTTCATAGTCTGGCCATCAAAAAGCCAAAAATGGCTCCACCACCCTCGGTTGTCGACCTTACTGATGAGGTTGAGGATTCGGTCTCTGTATCCCCCATAGTTGAAGAGATTCCCACCACCACTTGCACCATTTTACATCAGTCACGGGATTCATCCTCGCACATAGCCTCCACGTCTGCGACCCTGTCAGAGACCTTCCTATCAAGTCGATGGAGAACAACTGTGGAAATAGAATTTGAGTCAGCTAGGCAGGAAACGAGCACCACTTTTGCCAATGATCCACAACAAACATCACTTGTATCACCAATTCTTAGGTTGGACCCACCACAAGGAGGAAGCCTAGACACTATTCTGCAAGGAGAAAGGATTGAGCCGTACTAGCCACTTTTCCCTGTAAATCTCATAGTGGTCCTAAACCCTAACATCATTTAGTCCACTCCACAATTCACTCCACAGTCATAGCAAGCTCATTCAACCGCCTCCCACTCCGAAAAATCCATCGCCAATAGCCTATCCATACAACAATAGTTCCTTGAACCCAGAACAACACATGCCAACACACTCCAACACTGGTTGTCAGCCTAGTTATTTACATTTATACAACAAGCAGCGTAAAGGGCCAAAAGGATCCATGAGGATTTGGCCAAGGAACATGAACAATAAGCAAGGCGGTTGCAGGAAGTAACAGAAGAGCGCGATCACCTGCAATGATAAAATACATATTTGCAAGCCTAGGTTGATCAAATCATAGAATGATTCAGGTCATTATGGCTAACAATCATTGATGCAAACACAGAGGCACTGATAGACATCACGACCTGCACGTTGGTAAAATGTTGCGACCACATTCAGATGGCATGCTCAAACCTGGTATCTACCAATGCCGACATGAAGAGGAAGCTCTAGATGGTGAGATCAACACTACTGGACCTAGTGGAGATCTACACGAGGACGGTTGAGGGAAAAATCGTTGAAGTGGAAGAAAAGAAACAAGCCTTAGCAGATGCCCTCGCCGACGACTATGCTCTGATGAACAAAGTCCATGACTGGCTAGGAAGCTTGGCGCTGAAAAATCACTCAGTTTACCTGATCAGAGAGAAACTATAGACCTTGTTCATGAGCACAAAGGACGGTACAAACCCTACCCAACTACAGCAGATCAATGACCAAATTGATGCCATCCAAGCCCAATTTGATCATGTTGAGGAAGAGTCTGCAAATATGAAGAAGTTGATCAGAGATCTGTAGCCATCGGTTCAGATGTAGGTTCTAACTCTGAAGGAGGTGTGTGACTCGAGTGGACAACAATGGAGCGACCTACAAATCCAGTGACCAATAGAGTTAACGTCAAATTTGGTTGAGGCATTCACCCAGCGCGCTAACGTAATCCTCGTCGAATGGGACATTGCCATTTAGAAGTACTGGGAATTCGAGTAGCAAACCACAATTGTTGTTCCAGAGTTGGAGCCTTTGTTTGGAATGGGGGAACCTCAGAGGGAGGAAAGTGTAGTAGAAATAGATGCCAATTCACGAGCAATGACTGAGGCAAAATAAGCACCAGCCCAGCCGTCGGTAGAACCAATGTAGTTGACAATGCAACCACCACCCATAGAGCCCATGGAAATACTAACAGGACCGACCAAGGTTGAAATGAATTGACTCAGGGATGAGTCAAAGAATTGTGGTCGGGGCCTGTTGGGGCCTTCATTTAATTTTGAAAATGTTTTGATCAATTTTGGCTGACTGAAGGACGAGAAGGAAATGGGTGGAAGTAATGGTTAGATTGTGGAGGAGTAAGCTAGATAGTAGGGCAGGAACATGAAGTTGTAGAAGAGTTGCGGTAAGGTGGAAATAGAAGACAAAGGAAGCTGAGTGGGCAGGAAGGTGCAAGAGTAGCCGCGCAGGAATTGGTAGTCCAGGTGGTAGAAAGGAATATAAAAGGAGAGGGCCAGAAAATAAGAGGGGTTAGTTAGTCAATTGGTGAGGCTGTTGGATTCGGCAAGAGAACATCTGGTTTGTAGTTCGTTAACATTGGGGGAGGTTGTGACAATCCTTTTTTCCACCCCTCATGTAAATATTATTGTATGAACTACTTATGAAAATTAATGTAAAATATAAATGATGAGTGGATAGAGAGGACATAGATTAAGAGTATATGGAGGAGGATTTTCTTGGGATTTTCATAAGGGTCTTTTCTCTCAGGGAGTTTGGTACTCTATGTAGATGAATTGGTCTCATGAGACTCTTATGAATTCCATTTAAATTCATTTTTTTCCCTGCATCATTGATGTAGTAAAATTTCGAGTCTCACCTAGACCGAAGTTATCCATTTATAAGTGATTTGAATTCAATGGAAATAAAATGGGCCATCGACTCTTAATGATTAATGTAGGTGCTTAAAATCTTAGATCGACCCTTGAAGGCCTTCCCCTACTTCCGTGAAAATTGATGCCCTTTATGATGGTACCAAGACCAAGATAACCTTATGTTCACCATGACAGCCCCAAGCCTGAGATATGAGACTGCAAGAGTTGGGAAACTATTCATTTGCAGTCTTGTTACTTGACATATCAACTCATCAAAGATTTCCTAGGTGCACATTAGATGACTCCTCAATAGCACAAAGGCTCGTAACATAAAAAAATGGGAAATTTTTCCATCAGTTGGGTCTATTTAGTGACAGGACCGCCTAACACTTGTTAGCATTGTTGGAGTGATATGTTTCACAATCTAGCAATGGTGGAAATGAACAAGAAATTTTCTATTGGTTGGGTCTGTTTATTGACAAGACTGCTCATCACCGTGGAGGCCCTCATTAATGGGACATATCTACCTTTGAATGGCACAATAGCGAGAATGCGCCATATCTATGTCCTAGATCTATCACGTCTCCCCTTGGTTTGTAGTTCGTTAACATTGGGGGAGGTTGTGACAATCCTTTTTTCCACCCCTCATGTAAATATTATTGTATGAACTACTTATGAAAATTAATGTAAAATATAAATGATGAGTGGATAGAGAGGACATAGATTAAGAGTATATGGAGGAGGATTTTCTTGGGAAAGGTTGATCCAAGCCATTGCGCTAACTTGCCACGTAGTTGCCTACAAAATTTATGACCCTATTGGCACAAAAATTGAAGGAGTATGGACTACCTGGACGAGGGAATGAGCTCATACAACCCCTGTCAAGGGGAGAGACGTGTTGAGAAGTCAACACACAAAAGGAAATAAAAAACATACGAGGATAGGTAGTGAAGGAATTCAAGGAGAATGTAGAGACAAAGAATGTGAAAAGTATCGAGATAGTTAAGGAATTTGGGATAATGTGTAGACAAGGAATGTGAGGAGTAAATGTGGAGATAGTGAAGTTGAAAAGATCATGAAAGAAAAAGGAACAATAGGTGGAGCCACTGGAGAGTGCTCTGGATTCTCGTTTTTTTTATCGGATGGAGACAAATTTCTCTAGATTTCCATGGAGCCTATCAAGTGGAGACATTGTGTGATCTAGATTCCTATTGGATTACAGGTGGAGGCACTTTGGGATCTTTATTCCTTTAGAGTGAATTGAATGGAGACACTGTGGGCTCTAGACTCATGTACTGACTATTGGGTGGTGCATTGTGTGCTTTCGATTCCCTGAAGTGTTTCATTGGGTGGCACATTGTGTGCTCTGGATGCCTTGAATTGTTGATTGGGTGGATCATTGTGTGCTCTAGATTACATAATTTGTTTGATTGGGTCGAGCATTGTGTGCTCTAGATTCCCTGAAGTGTTTGATTGGGTGGAGCATTACATGCTCTAGATTCCTTGAAGTGTTTGACTAGTGGAGACAATGTATGCTTTAGAATAATATTTACAAGTGGAGACATTGTGTACTCCATATCCCAACATGATCTGATTGGTCATTTTGGTGTGAATTTCCCTTAAGTTCTCAAACTCCTCAAATTTTGAATTTGGATTAGGAGTGGACAACTGCAAAAAATATTTGTAGTGTAGTTCGCCTATTGTTGGGTGAAGAGTTGAAGTCCCTTAGTTTCCATTCATCTAAGCAGAACAAATTAGTATATTCCTTGTACATATGTTACATTGTGAATGATGAATGATGTGTTGTGTGTTATGGAAATGAATGTATCAACATTATAGATGGAGGAATATGATATTCATGGTTGTATATAATGAAATGTTGATATAAATATTCCCATGGATTTAAAGGCTGCTAGAGCTTGTGTTTGCTGATATTTTCCTAAACTATAGAGATATTTTCACACTCATACTGATTCATGACATGTTTAACTAATTTTCACTATGTGTATAATTTTCATTGTTCGATATGCTATGTAAGTCATGGATTTAGGTTATTACAGACTGTGGACAATGTTTCTTGGTAAAGGAATGAGATTAATACAATGTAAAATATATTTGCAGATCTAGTATTCTATGTGGGGTCCATTATGTAGTTTAATATGGTACCTCTGTAAGAGAATTTACAGAGCATTGCTGGTTATGACTTAGTTGGTTTTTAGTTCTTATTGCTAGGCATGCTCATAGCTTCATCAATTGTTTTACATATGAGTATGTGACAAGAATGATGATGTTGGCATGAAGGAGTTATTCTTATATATTTTAGCATTAGAAGAAATGATAGGCTATGAGGAAAGCTCGAGAAAGGTCCCTAAAATCCTCAAGGATTTCTAAGGTTGAAGTACTGTAGAGACAAAATTGCATTTGGGGCCATTTAAGCCTCATCAAGCTTGTGATAAACTTAGAAATTTACAAATGGAAGAGGAATTTACTTAACTCACGAAGTTTACCACTAATTTCTTGTTAATTTGTAAATCAATGGATTTATTTAACACTAATTATCATTGTGCAAGATGCAACAAGTGTTGTTTTCCCTTTATGGAGATGGGCGTTAATGAAAAATATGCAGTAGATGAAAGCCATGGGACAAAGACCATATTCGTTACCTGATGTGATAATTCACATTACGCTGTGTCTCCCATGCCAAGTACTATGTGATTGTTGTTGATGATAGAGACCATGAGATGTAGACAAGTCCATCTTGATAGAATAAGATGTTTCTGTTCCAAGGGAAAATGTGGGAAGTGATGAATCACATGGAAGATCTCCACTAAATCACAATAAATTTTATAATGAGAAAACATTGTTTGAACAAAGGACCAAGACTTAATGGGACCCACAAACTAGGGTGAGGTGGCAGATGCCATATAGTGCGAGTAAGGCTATTTGGATGTCTCGTGGCATTTTCAAATGACATGGACATGTGATGTGGTATGAATGTTTATGTGGAACTCTGACAACATGAGATTTGGTAGGAATAAATGGAATTTTGGATGGAAAAGTGGTAGGATATTTAGTGACACATAGCACCATAGGAAGATTCTATGCAACATGGTGATTTCACTTTGATGTCAATGTTATATCCGTTGGTCACAAAAGGGACATGTGATGTGGAGCTAGATGACTTGGATGCCAGGTGGTTCCACAGGTCATGCCACATCATCCTGGATAGAAAGAACAATGTCAACATTGGCATGAAAGGATGATAAGGTTCCCATTAGTGCCTTTTGTTTAGTGTCAAGTTCATGTGTGGTATAACTAGGATATCAACGCAGACTAACAAGAGTGCTAGATGGGGGATCCTCCATATAAAAATATTTTTTGTGCCACAAATGTTTTGAAGAAGAGATATTTTAGAAGTAAGGTGTGTTAGTGCATTGGTGCTATGGCAAGATGCTATAATGGGTGCCTTGTTGAACTGTGAGCTACATGGAAGGACCATGTAGAACACTCGAGTTACAATGTGGAAATACTTGTTGATGTGGAAAGGATTAAATGGGTCAATTTAAAATGAGAATAGCTTTAATACCAGGAGTCATATTGAGGTAAAACTATATTCCTAGAAATATCTTCACGAGCTAGATGTGATGGTATTATGCAAAGTGAGTTTCACACACTTTGGGAAAGGATAAATTTCTATAACCCCACCTTCATAATGATACAATGGAGATTGGGTTAATTAAAATTAACACCTCCCATTCAACCTAGAAATTCCAAGGGAGGTGAGAGGGAGCATTATAGTGTGGTATCGGAGTACCCAGATTCAACACTTGGACTAAATGGGCCTTGAATAAGAAAAGTGAGGGACTCTATTAAGAATTACATGATGATGTTAAAAATTAATTACCAATTGTTATTTTTCTATGTACATGCATGCATGTTGAATTTAAAAAAAAATACTAATATATTTGTTGATATGGTATTTTACTCATGTGTTAACTAGCATACTAATCTAAATTGAATGTTTCAGATAGCTACAACACACCCATTCTAAACATAATAAGGTTGTAGGTGGTGGGAAAATATGTTTAATTGTATTTTTGGTTTAGCTAATAGTTATGTGTGTGTGACAACACATAAGGAGACACCAAAGAAACAATAAGAAAGTAAAGGAATGTGCTTCAAAATGACGCAGTACAACAATGATAAATTCTAGCATTTCCAAGAGGAAGAGTCAGTTGAAAAAAGGGGAGAGGAAGGCTCTCTTGACTGGATGAAAACCCTTAGAAGTATAAGAGTTGAGTTGAGAAGTTATAAGAATGAAAAGGAAAGGAGTTTCATAGCTCAAGAAAAGAAAGCAGAAGTAAATGTAATTATACTATAGAGCTTGTCAGATTTCCAAAGGAAGAGGCAGGATGATCTAGGTATTAACTACCTAGGAAGGGGTAAAGGAATGCAAAGTCCATTATTACATGGGAGGCATGAATTGAGGACTGATGGTGTAAAGGGTAGAAGGTCTATGAAAATACATAGGTAAACAATTGAGGATACATTAAGAGGAGAAACCCCACTAACTATTGTTTCGATTATGTTGCCATTGATGTCAACCTATTGAAGATGGCTCTAATAAGACAAGGAGAATACCTAGGAAGATTTAGGAATGGACAATTATTACAAGCTATCATTCAACATTTGTAGCCCATATTATGCAGTCATAATGCAAATCTACAATCACAATCATGGAAAATCAAAACCACATCCTTCACCATGGTCTTCTTTGCTTGTATTTGATAATGGCTTCTTGGTTTCATGTTGGCTCACTATGCCATTGAAGTTTTCCATAGTATTTTCCCATGGTAAAGTGTTATTCAGTTTTATTTGGTCTAAGGAATGATCTATATATATAGATCAAGGCAAATTGTCATTGGGGCATTGATTAAGAAATCTAGGAAGTGTTCTTTGTTTTGATACATTCAGGGTATGTGTAAAACATTGTGCTTAGGTTGATTTATCCATGAAGTGGAGCCATAAATGCATCACCATGTCCAATGAGATCATAGTGTTTTGATGATATATTGGCGTGTATATTCTATGATTGAGTGTTATGCAATGAGTTCATATCTAAATGTCCCTATTTACAACTATATCAGTCTTGATTGATGAATTGATTGGAATGTTAATGAATTTGTCAAATTTTGGTTTGGAAAAGGTTAGTGGTTGTTCATGTTAGTTGATGGTATGATGCGGTATTTTGAGCAATTAGGTGTGAAACCATGTCTAGAAGTAACATGGTATTATCACAAATTTGGTGTGAGGAAAGTCAACTAACATGTGATCATGTTTATAAACGTTGTTCTGTAATTGTTTTGATGTTCTTATCTATGCATATATCTCTGGTAATAATAACATAATACAATGTGGTATTAATTATGTTCGATAAGCGCGCAACGATGATAGAAAATGTGAAGTGAACTTTATATCCTTGTTTTGGTGCGATTTTATACTATTTGAATGAATGCATAATAACCTTTGTCAAGTGTGTCAATGAGAGTATGATTTGCTAAGTATGATTTTCTAATGCGTTGATCACATAGTATAAGGTTTTTATTGGTGTTCTGATTCAATGGCGAGCACAACATGTGATTAGTTGAGAGTGCAAGTCTGTTAATAGTGTTGTATACTGTTTATCCTTGTTGCAAACCTTATTATAGCAAAACTTGCTGCCAGACCCATTATATAGTTCAAATTGATCACATACCTTTGGAGTGACAAATTATGCATAAAACAACATTCAATGATATTGATCATGATGCGATAAAACTATTGACTTTGATATCTAGAGCTTCCCTAAATCCTAGATGCAAAGCCTTGTTGTACCTATTTTTAAAAGAGGGGATTGAAATATTTGTTTTAATTATAGAACCATTATGAATAGCCCCATTTTAGCAAAGTTTTACAAAATTATTTTGAGAAAGAAGATTAGATTATTGGTAAAAATCCATGGAAAAAGAGTTAAAGGCCAAGTTTGGTTTAGGACATATTACTTAATTATGGACCACCTTGTTTTTCTTAGGATCATTTTAGAGGAGTGTTGCAATAATAAATCCAATTTCCTGTTGTTGTGTTGAATTTATAAAATCTTTTGACATTATATGAAAGATAAACCTTTGGAATAGGTTGGAAGAGATAACAGTTTATTTTGAGTTGAGGGTTGTTGTGATAAGGTTACATGAAAACATTATTATGAAGTTCAAGAAAAATAAGGACTAGTTAGGAGAAATTAACTACAATATCATATTCAAGCAAGGTTGTCACTTAAACCTTATGCTTTTTGGTGTATACATTCACATGCTGGAAGATTGTTAGGAAGAAGTGGGTTATATTGGTCAAACTCTCACTAGTATAATGTTCACTTTTCTTCTTTATGATGAAAATATTGTTCTTATCATGAGGAGTCCCTATGATCTTAGCAAGCAACTAATAATTCATTAGGATTTCTGCTCCAATATGGGTATAATTATTAATATTAATGTCAAAATAAAATTCATGAAAATTAAATCCAAAAAAATCACCTATGATCATTTCATTTATGACAATAACAACTTGGAGGAAATCCATTCATATAAATATCTTATAATTGGTATTCATCAAAAGCTCAATTAAAATAATAACATTGAGAATCTTCAAGGAATCTTCCAGGGGGATCAACACCTATCCCTAGTAAGTCTAGGGACATTAATATTTTGAAATATAATACAATATTTGGGTAGTTTTTGATTAGGAGGAATTCCCTTCTCCAAACATTTGAATTCCTTTAGAGGGGCTAACTTTTCTAGTAGCAATATCCTTGCTAGTCTCACTTTGCCTACAATTCCTCCAATTTATGGTGGTGATTTCACACCAAAGGGGTCATCCTTCTAGTGCCAGATATAATCCCATTAATGGTCATGCTTTCAAGAGTTCCTTTTTCCTTTGGGAAAATCCCCCTAGGTGAAGTAATCCTTTTTGCACTACAACTAGTCCATGGGTTCAATACTCTAGAATAAATATTCCCTATGGTCACAATCCTTTTTCTAGAAACTATGGTATGGGGGGTTGCAAGTTACATTTGTGGTTTCATCTTTACATATGGACCCTTTCAACCAAAACTAAATTCCTTTTATAACATCACTTAACTTTCCAAATTTGGATAAATTCAATAATGACTCCATATGCCATGACCCCCAGTGGCCTACAATGCCTATTAAACTACCTTCTAATATTCTAAAATTTAATGGAAGTCTAGGAGAGAACCTGACCACACACTTGACCACCTACCATTTAGGTGTTCCTCAAACTCTTTGGTGGATTATGGTATCATGCTGCATCTTTTCCAATAAACCTTGTAATGATATGTCACTAAATAGTAAATTGAACTTGAAAAAGCATCCTACCACCAATATGCTTCTTTGGCATGAACGTTCGAGAACTATTTATAGTTACCTTCACAACAAGAGATCTTAAATTCTTCTATATAACTTCAAGCATGACACCTATACCTACATCTCTAACTATATTCATGAGTGGAGGTGATGTAAGAAGTTGATAGGACCAAAATTCTTAACCAATTTCTCAAATATTGGTTCACTAAATCCTTGCTACCTCAAGTTGCGAAGGATGTACCTATGGATGTGGTGGATACAAAGGAGTAGGCCATATTATGTTCCCAACATCTTGGATTTAATTGTTCATATTTGGGTATGATATATGATATCATTCCCAATTCTCCTTGACCATCGACCAATTCCCAACACTCCAAATGAGGATTGATGGCGTGATTGGTTCCATCTATATTGATGTTGTGAGCTAGTTGGATGCTTGACTAGGGAAATTGATAGTTACAACAAATGCCCATACAACTACACCTATTTATCAACAAGCATATCCCGTAAGAAAACCACTAAGATTCATATGGCATAGTCCCAAAATAATTCTCAACAACCTTGTGGTAAAAAGGAGAAAGAAGCAAAAGAACACCACTAAAAACACATAAGAGAAACAAAAAACCAAACCCAATAGGGGTGAGGCATGAATGAATGACAACATAAAGTAAAGTTTCCTTGCAATATTTGTTAAGGTAATCGCCTAAATCATGAGTGCCCATGGATGGAAGAGATTCATTGACTTCTTCCACATCTGGTTGTCAAGCATCAATTTGTCATCTTGACACATCGATTCCCTACCCAACCACAACAACAAATAGTTATAACACCCCCTAATCCTTCACTTGTGGGCATAGGAGGAAAAACAATTCATGGAGGGTCGTCACATGTTATTATGTGAAATGAGAAAGTGAACTTGTCTATGAGATTGAAAACTTATGAGACTCTTGAGAATAATTCTTTATACAAGAACCCAATCATCCCCATTTCATCCAATATACCTCTCATGCTAAATAAGCCTTTGGAGATAGTGATTTTCCCACCTAAGGGTGTTCTCCATAAGTTAACCCATAACCCCAATGTTAGGGCTTCCCAACACTATAGTATTGTCAAGGATATATCCCAAGCACCATGTGCCATGTCTACTTTGGAGGTTTTTTAGAGTTGTCCTACGTAATATAGAGATTTGTTAGCTGCAATTAGAGGGGTTGATTCGTTAGAATAAATTCTGATTACATTTGACATTTATGCAAGTCTGTATAGGTTATCCCATCAATTCTCTTTTTATATCTTCACTCACATCTTAAATGAATGTTATAGGCCATTTTGTCACATCTCATTAATAGGCCTACAAACTGGATCAATCAACATCCATGAACACCTTGTCATCATCCCTACACAAAACCTTAAGCATGAATCTCTCAAATCCTTGAGTTTATGACCTTGAATACTTTGTTTCAGTGCTTTTAAGTCCCAATGCACCCCGGCCCTTTATGGACCTATTTTCAACAACATGTTGCTCAATTCTACAACTAATCTGATCAGAGCAGGTTGGCCCTTACTGGGGGTGTGTCGATTCTAGAAATTCAGGAAAAATAAAGATAATCCCAAAGCTTCCTCTTCCAAAAGCTTCCAGGAGTTGCTAAAACCATTCACCTTGGATAAGAACTTCGAATCCTATCTCATCCTACCTTGGAGTTTTCACCTCTTATCCCTTGAGCTCATCCTTCCATCAAGGGTGGATCTCTACCCTAGATTGGTAAATGGATAAGAATTCCTAAACTACCATCCTCTCCTATATATTTACTACTATAAAAAAGCTATAGGTTTTCTTTTGGAGACTAATCATACCTTTTTGTTGCTGCTTTGATCATAAGAGAGTTATCATTCCCATGCATTAGGGTGACCTTGAGGTGTACATTGTGGAAAGGAAGGACAAGTCAAATTGGGATGATCTCTACAAGATCAACTTCCACTTTTGGTTTTAAATTTTCTCCCTTTCATATTAATATAAAGAGTATACCACTTTCCTAAATGTGTTATGTTATGTTTATATACACTTGTTTCAATGCTAGGATGATCCATTGAATAGAGTGATTGGATAATGCTACATAGATGGCGTAGATATTTGGTTTGTGTTTTTTGTTTATGTAGGTTCTAATTATAGCGGTCATAGCTATGGTTGGATTTGACGAGCCAGGAGGAGAGAATAGCTTGTGACGGATAATAAGTAAACATATTTCCATTCTCCAATTTATCTAAGGAAAACTTTATAGTCTTTGATTTATGTTGTTCTAGACCAGGCCACTAGGTTTTGGGAAGATACTTTTGTCTGCAGTCGTATATTCCATATAACAATGAATTTGTCCACCACGCTCTTGTGGATGAATGATACTCCACTTTTATAATGTCCTTGTCATGTTGGAAAGAACTTAGTTCTCTAGGGCTCATTCATTAAAGTACCACCCTCCAAGGCTTTTATCATCATACTTTCTTTCCTTGGAGAGTTCTCCTCACATTTTCCATTGAGCAAGGGGGAAAAACCATTGTAATTGATATATAATTTGTTAACGGTCCTCTTGAGTATGATATGCTCCTTGGAGCCATAACTACTTCCATGTTTTAGATATTTCGCACTCTTCACTTTCCACGTGAAGGCAAGATAATTACCATTGATCAACTTAAGTATTGTATGTCGATGACCAAACTAACCTCTACAAGAAAAATAGTTCCATTTTTCAAGGTTAATTCTTTGGGATATGAGAATATCAATGTGGAATTTTTTAATATCTCATCATTAATTGACATTTTTCTAGCACCACTTCCTAATGTTCCATATACCATTATTTCTCCCATACATATGATCTCTTCCATTACTAGTGGATCACATTGGTGACATGATCATTGAGCCATGACCTCTCCTTCCATTGTATATTTATATGGTGATAAAATTCCATTAAGGTTGATTGATATTTCTTATCATAAGATCCAGTTGGAATTTCATCATTTTGAGTTGAGTGAAACCCATGGTGAAGAACTATGTGACTATCCTTTGCCCATGTGGATTGTTGACCACCTACATTCTCATTACTTCCATTATGCTTATCTTCTTATTGATGAAGATATTATGGAAGTCATGCGTATTACTAGTCATTGTTTGAAGGCACTATGACACCCATTTCATTACCTCAAATTTTGTAATGTAATTGAGAACATATAATGTTGGGGTACCGACATTGATGCTATGATATCAAACACGATTATATGATGTAATATTTATTTTTATTAATAAAAATGTTAGATCTAAAGAAAGGGGATAGATGACAAATTATGATGCCTTGAGGAAGGGTGAAACATGACTTGAGAGGAAAATACATATCTTGAATTAATATTTCCCTTAATGTGATGGTTTGGAAGATGAAGGGTCAATATGTGTTTATAAAATGAAAGAGAAAATCCATTGGAAGGGATTTTTCTTTTTTCCTCCTTGTTTTGAGAATTACTCCATTTATTTTTATCATACACTCATTTTTTATCTCTCAATTAGAAATTTGAACTGGCATGGTAATTGATGGAAACTTGTGCAACAAAAAATTAATGTGTTGTAGTGCTTTTTCTTTGGACTGCATGGCTTTAAGGAATGGGAATGGTCCTGGTTGTGTGTGGCACATAGAGCACTAAAGAGGAGAGGGTAGAGGAATTATAGAGATAAGATAAGAAACCCCTTATGATGTGCATACTTGCATGGAATTTTTGTGAATGTGAGCCTAGTCAAAGATGGAAATTTTAATCACTAAGTTTTCCTTTGTGTGTGTATGTGGAGGAGAATGGCCTTCACTTATGGTGTTAAAATATAGTATGATTTTGAGTGTGTCAAATATGCATAAGTTCTCCTCACGTATCAAGATTTGGCATGGGGGTGAAAAACTGTGAGAAAAAATGCAACACAAATGAGCCTGTGGTGGGGTGGAACACGACTTACCATACTTCAGTTTCCAATTTTTTTTTGGTTGCAATAAATAAATATACATTTCTCTATTAATGATATCTCTAGCATAGATGGCTTAGTGATATGCATAATTATTTAATTTCTCTTTTCAATAATTTTATATGTACATGCATTTACCCTTCAACAAATTTATCATGGATGTAGTTTTTATACTATTTGGTTGTAGCTTTTTCTATATATTAAATTTTGTAACAACACTGGTTGAGGAATATAGGCTTCCTAAACTTGTCTTTAAATAGGTCACCACGTTGGAATTTATGTTATAGCTTTTATTCTAGGAGGTTCTAGAAGCTAAAACTGGGACCATAGTGATGGGAAACCCTAATGATCCTTTGGTCCAATTTTTAGGTCTCAGGTCACGAAATTTTAGGAAATATGATTATAGAAAGTTGGGATTCCTAAACGCATCTTTAAGCATGTCATGTTGGAATTTATGCTAAAATGTTTCTTCTGGGAGATTTCAGAAGCTGAAACTTGTATCATAGTGATGGGAAATGCCACTGATCATCTGGACCAAACCTCATATCTTAGGTCATGATATTTGAGGATATATGATCATAAGAAGTCAAACTTCTTGGATGCTCCTAAAATCATGCATCAAATATGTCATGTTGGAATTTATGCTATAAAATTTCTTCTAGGAGGTTCCAAAATTTAAAACTTGGACCATAGTGAGAGGAATTCTCATTGATCATTTGGTCCAACTTTACTATGTTGGGTTATGATATTTTAAGAGATATGATTAGAGGAAGTTGAGCTTCATATATGCTCCTAAAATAATTAATCAAACATGCCATGTTGGAGTTTATGTTATAACTTTTCATCTGATAGGTTCCAAAGGATGAAACTTGGACCATAATGAAGGTAACTCCCACTAATCATCTGGTTCAATTTTCAGAACTTGCATTACTATAATTCAGGAAATATTCCCTAAGGAAGTTGCTATATTATTTTTCATACAAAGTGTTTGAAGAAATACCTAAATGGTTTACTGATTCATAGCATACAAACTGTTTGGTAAAATGCCCTAATGAAATTATTGTTTTGTGGCTACGAATAGTTTTGTTTTATGTTATAGTTGTTGTATGCTAGTACTATTTTAGCTGATATATACCTATTTGAATGCAAATAATTTCAAGAAATGTGTTAAAGGTGTTTATTACAATTTGCATACAAATTATTTGTAAAATAACTCAAAGACAAAAATCAAAAGTTGCATGATTAAGCATTATACTTTGGTTAGTATGTTACAAGTGGAATCAAAACAATGTTTCTTATTTGATTTCATACAAAATGTTTGACAAAATGTCTACTGGAAAAATAGTACTTAATTGGTTCTATACAAAGTATTTCAAGAAAGGTTTACATGTAAAGTGTTAAAAAATGTAGGACAAACGAAAATAAAGTTTTTACAAGTATGATTAGGATAAATTTAGTAGGGGTATGTGAAAGAGTGGTGTCAAAGCTTATTTTCAAGATAGTAAAAAGAAAAAGAAAATTTTGGGTACTTGTAACCTTAGTGGGTGTGCAACAAAGTGGTATTAGAGCATGGTTGAACTCTAATACTATGTTACAAAGTTAGATTAGAGCTTAGGTTATACACTAAATCTAGATGGGTTCAAGTATATGAAAGAATTGAAGTTTTAATTAAATATCTATTTATGCATATGTACTTATGTGAAATAATTTTGTTGTATATATGAATACATTGATTTTACATGAAGAATGACTTGAGTTTGACATAGCAATATAACATGTAGGAGTCTAACTAGATTCCCTAGAGTAGCCCAACAAAATTGGAAAATTTTATTGCCGAGTGATGTAGTCATAACTATGAGGGGGTATCTCTTAACTTATATCTTGCTAGTTTTAATACTTTTCTCTAATGTTTTGAGAAGTTGTCATATGATGATGAATAATAACATAGGCATGATAAAAATGAAAGAGATGAAATAATTCAAAGATGCATGTCCATAGAATAGATATTAAATAATGACATTTCTGTTGCATGAAGTTATGCTAAGTGAATATAGTAATGGATGTGCCTGCATAAATACATAGAGCAGTTTACTTTCATAACATGATTTAGATGAATAATGGTGGTTAATGGTGAATATGTAACCAGGGACAAGTTGATAGCATAATTAGGGATCCAATGAAGATGCTACATATAGCCTTGTGTAATTAAGGCTATGGAAGTGTTGATTGGAAAAAATTTCCTCCGTCAACATTAGAAGATACCACCCAGTCACGAACTTAAAGCAAGTCCTTTTTCATTGAAAATGGTGGTTCTAAGTGGTTATGGGTCAAGTTACCTTGTCATCTAAGACAAACCTAAAACTAATCTAATACTAATCCAACCTAAAATAAGATTTAATCTATCCACATCATAATATGTTACATTTCCTTTATATCAATCTTTAAATATGTAAGTTAAAGAAGTAAATCAACACAAAGGTTTGATCGATTTAAAAAGGCCGATCAAACCACAATTAAATGTTTTATTTGCCTCTTTAAGAGAGGAATTCATGTAAAATAAGATGTAAATGTAGAACTAATCTAAAACATGAAAAACCTATCTCAAACTAGAATGGGATATCCCTCTCCCAATCCGAGAGAAAATTAAATAAAACAGGGGGAAAGGTTGGTTTATGAATGAATCCAGAATTAATATTTGATTATGAATTCCAAAATAGTTTATAAATTCATAAATGGTCAAAACAACTATGTAAATGAATCTACTTTAATAAACAATTATTAAGGTAAGTCCATCTACAAGCCTGAATTCATATTAAATATAATTCATTATAAAATTTGTATTAATCAAAAGAAATAGTTCATTTCAATTAATACAAATAAAATCAAAATACAACTTTAAATGAATAATAAATAATTATCATTCACCACAAGTACAATTCAATGAATTAAGTATGATTTCGATCTCATTCTGCCTCTTGGAGATAGCTCCAATAAGACTTCAACAACATATCACAATATGACTCAAAAATAGTGTTAGATATCAAAGAAACATATTGTTAGCACCTAAATCTTCCTTAGGCTGACAGAAGGAAAAATTCAGGGTAACCACAAACCATGCTCAGTCTGGTAGCTGGCCCTACTAGAATAGGAGAGGGCTCTCTCCGAGTCATGCTCAGTGAATAGATAAACGATATGGCCTAAGATGACTTATAGTGAAATATTGATTTTAGGCTAGTAAACAAATATGGATACAAGAAACAAATTTTTATGAATGACTGGGTTTCTGGGATGGTATGGGACCAACGGACAACTATGAGCAGAGAATTTAACACAAAGGCACATATTACTTCGTGAGGCAAGATAGGTGGAAAGTCTAGCAATTAAGTTTGAAATAATGCGGAATGGAAAGATTGTTGAGGAGGGTGAAAAGGGCATGACCACATGAATCCTTTTCAACAGAAGAAGAATGCATAACGTGAAACTTTCCCATAGGCAGAGCAATAAACATGTATTCTACCTTATCTAACTTAGAAAATTTCACTAAAAATGAATATGAATGAATTGTGAAACATAACGAAATACACATGAAACATAAAGAGAAACACATTTGCTACACTCACAACCACATGAATCTCATGAAACAAAGCCACTGCCTTTCATTAATCTTCTGTCAAAATAAACAATGAAGAACTGAGTTTCTCTTCCACAGTCTCCCAGAAATTACAATCAACCAACCCTTTGCAAATGGTTTGCATACAATAAATAGACTATTCCATGAGGAAATAGAACGACCAAGATTTGGGGAGTTTTTCGAATCATTACAAAGTGGAAGTGGAAAGCCAAGCATTAGTTACAGGTGCAGCGTTACAAAAAATGACAAATGGCTTGGGTGACTGCTCGCCTTCCTTTGCCACTTGGATAGAAGCCATCCTCTAGTGAAAATACTTTAAATTTTTCCTTAGGTGCTGAAAAAAGTGAAGTGTAGATGAGTGGGCCCACTTGGAGAAAGTCACGAATCGAAATTTCGCGAAGCGGAAGTGATTTGGCCTTTTTGTCTATATGCACAACACCCAAATCTATATGCGCCGCGCCACTTTGGAGGCTGTTTTGAGGTACCTACAGGAGTCCAAATTATGCCCAAGTGTGCTTGTTCAAAAGCCTGGCCTATCTACTTTCTAACCCAAGTAGAATTTCTAAATTTGGTGCTCATTTACTCCTCCAAAACTTCATTCTCCCAAGACTGCTTCCTGTGTGTCAAAATAGGGGTAGAGAGGTCATTTTTTGAGTGTTTTTGACCTCCTGTGGACTCAAATCATGCCCAAATTTCTTGTCCATGCACCAGTAGTCGTAATTGTGCATGATGAATCCAAAAATGCAAACCATTTGTGATTTGGCGCTCCCAATCCTAAGCGATGTGCCAGTGGCACGACGCACAAGGAGAAAAAACCTGTGTTGTGACCAAAAATTTGCCGTGTGACCAAAATTGTCCCAAATTTCCTGAAATTTGGGCTAGAGATCCTCTATGAGGTGATATGTTGGGCCGTAGGGGCTTCAACCAAGATTCGAAGCTGATCTTGCTCTTTTTTCCTCTTTTGTCTCTTTGTCGCTTTGCTCAATTTTGCATTCAAACTCCTTATCCGAGCCTTTGAACTCATGTTCCATGCCCTGTAATGATAAACCATCCACCTCAGTATGGTTTTGTCCATGTCGGCCTTCTCTATTAGTCTCTCAAGGTGGATGTTGATGCGCTCGAGCAAAGACTCTCGGTCATTGTTAATCTCTTGCTCTAAGGGAGTGAGCTCAATCCTCCTATGTTGGGCAGCTTTTTGATTCTCACGGATGCTTTGCAGCTCCATGATCTCATGCTAGTCCTCAAGCTGTTTGTTCCTCCACTCCAAATACTTGATAATCCATTTGGCCCTCTCCAAATTGAGTGAGAAGTCTTGGATCTCCGTTTTCTGCTCTTGGATGGTCCTCCTAAGTTTGGCACTCTCCTCATCTGCATCATCATCATGAATGAGGATGAAATCAGCCTCTTGTTCACCTGATGGCCCTTCGTCATGCATGGGCTTCTTTCCCTTGTCCTGTACCTGTGTTGTTGATGTTGGAAGCGAGGCCCCTTCCACCCCGGGTGGAGATAACACTTGCTTTGCTGCTGCAAACAAATGCCTACTACCTCTCTGATATGTGATGAATACTAGCATAGTAGTCATCTCATGGCGCTCATACTGATGAGAAGGATCACCTATCTCATGCTCAACCTCCAATAATACCTATGAAGAGCTGAAGAGGTCATGGGAGATGAAGTCATCCCAGGTAATGCCCTGCAATCACAACTGATGATCCACCAAAATCTGGATAAGAGCAAAGTGATAAACACTTCTAAGTTGCTACTGAGGGGTCTTGTGCTGCATGAAGGTGTTCATCCTCTCTATGTTCCTGCAAATGAAAAATAGGAGGTTCATCATTCGTACCCTGGTAAAGTGCATGAGCAACCAGATGTGATAGGCATATAGACGAGAGAACCTCCCTTCAAAGCTGAAGTATTTCATGATCAATTTCATGAGTGGAGCATATTCATCTTTCAAATATCTAAACGAAAAGACTCTTGTGAGCTGCCTCAAGAAACTGGCCTTAATGTAAGGCTCATAATGTTGCCTATCCACCTTCTATTTCTTGTGCTACTGTTCTCCAACATTTGGTATGCCGGTTGCTAATGAGATAGTTTCGGGTGTCAGTGTGAAGGTGACCCCTGCCAAGATAGAGTAACCTACATGTAGGTGAAGCACAAAAAGAGGGGCCAACTCATGATGAAATCGAACATTAGCCACCCTTTGACAAAATTCAAAACATGATAGATGTTGGAAGCATGATATAGCAAGAGGGCAGGCCTGCAGTTCTGTGAGGGTGGTTGGCTCATCCCTAACATGTTTTCTGCTTTTGTGATGTCTCCTGGGAGCTTGTTCTTCCGAGGATGAATCACTTTGCGTTTCCATCTCATTCTCCGATGAATGCTCAGATGCCATGACTGTTGTGTGCTACTGCACTTGGGCTTCCCTTTGATGATGATATGAAACTAGGTGTTGTTGTGTTATCTGCCACCAAGGGGAACAATGGAAAAAGGGAGTGTTAGGAGGGGAATAATATGATGGGAATAGGGGTTATGGGGGAAATTTTATTTCAAGGATATGTAGGAGGGTTTGGGGATTTTATAGGGTAGAGTTTTGGGGTTTATATTGACCAATGAGTGGAGGGAATAGGAAATAGGGGTTTAGTAATGTTTTAGGGTAGGGAAAATAGGGAAAACTGGGATAGGGGAAATAGGAAAAAATGGAGAGAAGGGAAAAAATGAGAGGGAGGAAGAAACTTGGCATCCACGACAAGTTTCCAACCCTAGCAACAATGGCTTTGATGTTTTCTAGTGGTTGGTTTTATGAGTTTTTGTTGCAACTATTAATAGCCATGAACCACCATAACCTTCACAAAAATACATGAGCCATCAAGATTTAGAGCCTACCTGTCTATTTGAGGGGTTTTAAAGGCGACTTGAGGAAATTTGGCACAATTTCGGGCCTTTGTGGGTGTGCGCCGCGCAGCAAACCCAGTGCGCCATGCTCTCTATATGCGTCGCGCCCTTGTATTTTTTCCACTACAGGGTTGCGCTATGTGTGCCGCGCCCCTCTGTGTGTGTGCCGCGCTCTAGAAAACGCCTCCAATCTCACTCTGAATGTGTGCTTTGCTCTCTCAATGACTTTGCAATATTTATCTATGACCTTGATTTGCACAATGACTTTGTTTGCTTGTGGAAACTTCTATATAAAGACTTTGAAGTCATGGGTTTAATTTTTTCTTCTTCAAAAACCCACTTTGCTAATGTTTCCTTTTGGCTCTTTTCACTGAGTTAATGCAACACTGAATTTCAATTTTTCTTTTGAATTTTTAGCTAGAATGATGAAATTTTTTGGAACTTTTGTAGGGGTCGCATGACATGGTGTTTGGCCAAGGAAACCATGACTGCACCTGAAGAAATCAACTGGCGACTTTTTTGAAAATTATCACAAATGACACACTGTTTGACTTTTATTCAAAACAGAGCTTTGAAAAACAGTCGAAGTCTGTCAACATGACGATGAAACTCTTTGAATCATAACTTTGTAAGGGCCTCCCTCTGGCCTGCATGGCTTTATTGGACATGGTTGAAGACCAAATTGACTAATCCCTAGACCTAATGATTGAAAATGACTTTTGTCCATTAAAGGACCAAACCTTGACTGTCATGGACTTTAGTGAATATTGACAAAAGAACTAAGCTAGCAGGTGCCAGACATGAGGGGAAATGAATGACAAAACCTTTTCTGTCAGATTATGGCATGCCCCTAGCGGAATGCAGCTAAGTGAATGGAGCGGGACTCCTAAAAATGAAATGCAGAAAGAGTTTTGATCTCTGACGGAGGACTGACAAGACCGACTCTAACATTGGCTCCAATGGGGGATGGTAGCTTCTTGGAGGTGCCAAGAACCGTAGATCTCTTGATGAGCTAGATAGTGCCTTCATCCATTGGGCTATGGAGTCATTATTTTGACAAACAACACAAGACTCTGACTCATTTATGAAACTAAAATGACCAAAAAATTGACTCAAATTTGACATTGAAATGACTTAAAGACTAACTTGACAAACTCAAATCAAACTGAAATAAAAATGGTATTTACAATGACAGTGGAAGCAGCGTTAATAACTCAGAAATGGTACCGCTTGAGTAACCAAACATTGATCAGCCCTGCTGGACAATCTTCCTCGTTCATTTCCTTCAGAAGAAAGGGATTCTAACCACTATATGTTGTAATCCTGAAAGGACCTTTCCAAAGATTCTCGAACTTGCCGTGCTTACCTTTTTCCTCATTCCTTGCATCCCACTTCAGCACCACATCATCCAACTGAAATTTGTCCGCCTTTGCTTTTCTGTCATAAATTTTCTTAATCTTCTCCTGCAACTTGGATGTGTTCTGGAAGACTTCTTCTCTGGTCTGCTGCAAGTGGACCATTTGATTCGACCTTCTCTGCATAGGATTGTCTTCACTGCTGGCTTCCTGAAGAAGTTTGACTACTGGTACTGCGAGAGAGGTAGGAAACACTATATCAACTCCATAAAAAAGCTCAAAAGGTGATGTAACAATGGATTTCTTCTGACTGACCCGATCTGCCCAAAGTGCATTGACAAACCTCTTATGCCATATCTTCTTGTTTATTTCCAGAAGCTTCTTGATGATGTTGAACAATGATTTATTTGAAGACTCTACCAATTCATTGCCTTGCGGATGATAGGCAATTGAGTAACCCAAAATGATGTGATATTTATGACAAAACTCTAGCATCCTTTTTTATTTGAAAGTTGCTGCGTTATCAGTGATTAACTTATTCGGGCAACCAAAGCGAGACAAGATGTTATTTTCAAGGAATGAAATGATTACCACATCTGTAGCTTGTCTAGTGGGAATTGCCTCGATCCATTTCGTGAAATAGTCTATCGCTGTGAGGATCCATCAATGCTGACCAGAAGAAGCGGGATGAATTTCACCAATGAAATCCAACCCCCATTGCTGGAAAGGAGCACTCACCTCAATAGGCTTAAGTGGCAAAGGCTGTAACTTCTGTCGTCCTTCGAAAATCTGACACTTATGACAACTCTTAACCATCTTATATACATCAGCAAACAATGTCGGCCAATAGTATCCCGCTCTCAGAATTTTATTTGCTGTTGATTTCCAAAAAAGGTGACCACCACAGTCTCCTTGGTGGCAGTCCTCCATGACCTTCTTTGCTTCCTTTTCGACCAAGCAATTTAACAGAACGCCACCAGGATCTTTCCAATACAGTGCAAAATTTAGAATGCAAAACTTGGTAGCCTTCAACTTGAGTGTTCTCGCTTTGTTTCTAGTCATGCTGGGCGGTGGTGACAAATTTTTAAGCACATATATGATATCTGAATACCACTGAGAAAGAGCAAACATTTCAGATACCTGAATTGACGATCCTTCCTCATTCTCATCGGACATAGCAACGATCAGATTTATGTCCAAGGCGTGCAAGTTTGATTCGGCCATTAACTTTGCCAATCCCTGTCCTTTAACAAGCTTTGTGGGCTTTATTTCCACATCATATTCCAGCAAGGCTGCAATCCACTTGCCTCGCCTTCCTTCTGGATCGGTCTGCACTAAAACATCTTTGATAGTAGTGTTAGGAACATAGGCCAAAATATGAGAATGTAGAATATATACCCAAAAATATTTTGATTCTTTCACAAGCACAAGGGCTTGCTTCTCAATGATGTTGTATTTTAAGGCTGCATCTCTTATACCTCTGCTGAAGAATGCAATGGGTCTTTCGTGATCATCTATTTTCTGTAATAACACCGCTACCATAGTATGCTCTGAAGAAAATGAAAATAATATGAAATCCTGAGTGTAGTCCAGGCTGACTAGAACTGGAGCTGAAGAAAGAGCCAATTTGACTAAATTGAAAGATTTTACAGCCTCCTCCATCCATTTCACTTGGTTGTCCTTCTTAAGCATGTTTGTAATCTCTCTTAGGTGCTCAACAAGATTAGGTACAAAGCGGTGTAGAAAATTCATTTTACCATTGAAAGATTGAATCTGTTTCTTATTCCGGGGCAGATCGATTTGCTGAATCACTTGTACACATTCTGGGTCAATACAAATGCCATCTTTTGAAATAATGTGCCCAAGTAGTTTGCCTTCCTCCATGGCAAACAAGCTCTTTTTCGGATTCAATGATAGGCCATATTTTCTGCACTTTTGAAAGATAGTTTTTAGATGGTGCATGTGTTCTTCATCAGAACCATCAAATCATCCAGGTATACAACCAAAAATACATCCTTCTCATTTGCGAAAGCCAAGTCCATTGCACGCTGAAATGTGGCACCCGCATTCTTCAAACCGAAAGGCATTTTAGTGTAATGAAAAGTTCCCCATGGAGTGCTGAACACTGTCTTGTCTCGGTCATCTTCATGGACAGAAACTTGGTTATATCTAGAATAACCATCAAGTAGTGACATACGAGATGATCCCACTACTGGTTGAAGTATATGGTCCATTTTGGGAAGTGGATAGTTGTCTTTCAATGAAACTTTATTGAGATTTCTAAAATCAATGCATAAGTGAATCTCACCTGTCTTCTTTTGTACGGGCACCAAATTAGAGATCCAATTCAAAAATATGATGGGAACAATGATCCTTGATTTGTACAACCTGTTGATCTCCTTTTCAATAGATGGCATCAACTTTGGATTTAGCCTTCTCAACTTCTGTCTGAATGGTTTCTGATTGGGCTTGATGGGTATAGTGTGTTGAATTATATTGGTATCGTATGTCTTTAAGTCAGAATAGTCCCAAGCAAACACATCTACAAATGAAGATAGCAAACTGATATATTTGTCCTTGATCTTTTCTGGCAATGCATTAGACAGTTTTACCATTTTAGGATTAGCAGCTGTTCCGCTATTGACCTCTTCTACACCCTTCTCTATTGGCTGCAATGTTGGTTTGCGGGCTACATCATCTTGATCAAAGATTTCTTCTAAAGGTATCAAACCTTTAGGAATAATGTTATTCTTTAGCTGCAACACGTCCATTTCATTGATCTGCACCTCATCTGTACCATTACCTTTACATCGTCATTTTCTACATCAATTGAGGTTTCTTTGAACTTTCCTTTGTTTTGCAGAAAATCATCAATCTCCTCATCATCTTGGAAAACTTGCCAATATCTCTGATTGTCTGGAATGGTTGGACGATGCTTGACATGGATTTCAAATTTATTGCTGGAGTTCATTGGGATCTTCAAACTACTTGATGCCTTAGCAAGAGCATCAGCAATACTATTTTTTATATGAGGCACACATGTCAAGGTGTATTCTAAAAATAATTTTAGGATGTCTAGGACTGCATTATGGTAAGCCCACATCCTAGGATGCTTTGCTTGATATTCGCCTCTGACCTGCTTAATCACCAATTCAGAGTCGCCATATACTAAAATCCTCGTAGCATTCAGATTCCTTAGAATTTTTAGGCCAACAATTAGGGCTTCATACTCAGCTTCATTATTTGAACAATCAAAAGCCAACTTGTAAGAGCATACTCGCACGTTATTAGGGACTTTGTTCAGGGCGGAGAAAGGACTACGTACCCAAATTCCAATTCTAGCGCCATCATTTCCCACTACTCCATCGAAATCCATGGTCCACAAACCTTCTTCATCCTCTTGCAAGTGTTGAAAATCGGTTTGTTGTGCCTTGTTTGCTTGCTATCCATTACTTTCATCTGATCGACCAACGATGTTTTGTTATTCTTGTCCTTCCTTCTTTAAAACTTCTCTGAGATTTTCTATTATTTCTGGAATATCATATGCTTCTACTAACTGACTATCTATATCATTGAAACTATCTGAATACAAAACAAAAGACTCTAAATCTGTATGTACATAATTAATCGGATGATTTATTGGTTTCTCCTTGCTTGTAATCATGTATTTCATTTTTTGTTCCCAATACAATTTCCTCATTTGGCCAAACACCGGAATAGTTGCATAGGAGAAATCTAGCTATAGTGTCCCTTTCAATTTCGCTACCCAAGACCTGGAAAGAAGCATGCCAAACTTGGGAGGAATATCTGCTACAAAAACATCCATCAAAACATTCTTCATTGGGAGCTGATCCAGACTCACAACCAAGTCTTTGATGAGCCTTATACATCTTACTCTGCTAGAATCAAACGAATAGAGATCATGGTATTGCCGAGTGATGTCCAGACCCAACTTATCCATAATAGCCTTGGGCATGAGATTGTGAGAAGCTCCGAAATCGAACATGGCATTATGTAACACAAAATCATGCAACCTTAAACTGATATAAAAGAGTGGCACATCACTGTTAGGAGACTCACCATTCGATGCTGGCCCAAAAATCATTTCAGGTTGATCATCTTCAACATTCACCATGTCAAACATTGGGTCCAAATTCAACATTTTAGATACTTGCCCTCTATAACTGTTGTTCCTCATTATTTCAGTCAAGGGAATGGATACCTTCAATTTAGAAATTTCATTCTCTAAATTAAAAGCTTGAATCTTTTCTACCTCTTTGACTGGGGTCTCTTTCCTTTCCTTTTCTTTCAATGCAATTGGCTGATTTGATTGTTTTGCTGATGGTGATTTGCTGCTATCCGGACCAATCGCCTCCTTTCCTTTCCTTTGTGTAACTGATGAATCATTCTTTGATGCCTCAGCGTCCTTCCTCTTCTTAATTGGTTTGATCGGCACATCTCTGTTTCTAAGTGAATATCGCTCCTTCTGGGCAGACAGAGCATTCATATAGCCTCTCTGTACTCATCTGATTCTTCCTCCAAGACGGTGTCATTTGCTAGAATGAAATCTACATCTTTGTGTACAGCCGAACTCTCTGCATACTCCTCATCCTCGATAATATAAATAGGAAGATCATCAAGAGTAAAAAGGTGCCTTTATTCACCTATTTTATTCCCGTCCTCATCTCACTTTGGTCCATGCACAAAATTTTGCTGCAAAGGTGGCTGTACTGGCTATTGTGTTGTCTTCTCTTGGGCTTGCTGATCTCTCTGTCTTATTCTATATTGTGGCTATTGCTGGCCATGGAAGTTAGGATTTCTAACTTATGGCTCCGATTTGTCAAGTTTCACCCTTTCAAGCATCTGCTCTACCTTCCAAAGTAGTTGATCTACCGAGGAAGACTCTTCTTTTATGGTGACCTTCTTCTCTGCCTTTTCTCTAGCTCTCTTGGTCAACAGATTTGCTTCAACGTTGACCGCTATCTTCTGCATGTCTTCCATTGTGGCTGGTTCTCTCTCTCTTAATTGATAAGCCATGTTAGCATCAAAACCATCCGGGAACTTCACCATGGCTAGCCCCACGGGTGGCCTTAGATGATCAGGAATTTAATTATAAACGGAATTGAATCTAATGCAGTAGTCTTGGACTGACTCACCAACGTTTTGTTTGATTTGCTCATATTCAGCCATAATTTGAAGAGGATTCTTTTTCACTTCCCAGCGGTTTAAAAATTGTCTTTGTAGGTCGGCCAAGGTAGTGATACGTGCAGCCGGCAAACCTTTGAACCGTTTCCTCACTTCACCTGCAAATGTCTGTAAAAAGAGTCTCATTGCCACATTCTCTGCATCGATCTCATGAAGTTAATAGAAGTTTTCCATTCTATCCACATGTTGCTGAGCAGTAATGCTATTAGGAGTGCCACCAAAAAACAAGATTTTTCTTTGATAATCTGCGGGCATATCATCTAAAACTTGAGGCAAAACAAGAGGTGTAAAACGAGCAGCCATCACACTTGGTGGATTTGGCCTTGGAGGTGTTGGAGGAGTGTGCACAGTTTGTAGGGGCTAGCAATTGGAGTTTGAAGCTGTGCTATAATGTAATTATCAATTGACCGGTTAGCCCTTTCCGTCTTCAAGTCTACAAGAAACTGTGGATTGTGGACAGTAGAGTCAACCGCCCTTTCGGATTTGATTTCGAACAATGATATTTCGAACTGCTCATCAAAATCTAGATCTTCAAGATACTAAAAAATGTTAGGGCATGAATGGGATTTGAACACGGGAGATATAGAGCTCTCTTGACGACGAATTCTTGGGATCAAATTGGGATTTTCGTAGATGTGCGGAGGATCTGGATCAGGATTAGCTCTAGTATATCTTCTAGAAGGAAGCGTGCTATTGAGAAAAATCAAAGGACACAACCAACTTACTCAGCCTATCAAATCCTAAACTTATCATCTAGAAACATAGAATTATCAAGAAGTAAGGGGAGTAATTTCGTTCCCCAGCGGAGTCGCCACTATGTTAGCACCTAAATCTACCTTAGGCTGAAGGAAGGCAAAATTCAGGGTAAACACAAACCACGCTCAGTCTGGTAGCTAGCCCTACTAGAACAGGAGAGGGCTCTCTCCGAGTCACGCTTAGTGAATATATAAACAATATGGCCTGAGATGACTTATAGTGAAATATTGATTTTAGGCTAGTAAACAAAAATGGATACAAGAAATAAATTTTTATGAATGACTGGGTTTCTGGGATGGTATGGGACCAACGGACAGCTATGAGCAGAGAATTTAACACAAAGGCATAGATTACTTCATGAGGCAAGATAGGCATAAAGTCTAGCAATTAAGTTTGAAATAATGCGAAATGGAAAGATTGTTGAGGAGGGTGAAAAGGGCATGAACACATGAATCCTTTTCAACAGAAGAAGAACGCATAACGTGAAACTTTCCCATAGGCAGAGAAATAAACATGTATTCTTCCATATCTAACTTAGAAAATTTCACTGAAAACGAATATGAATGAACTGTGAAACATAACAAAATACACATGAAACATAAAGAGAAACACATTTTCTACACTCACAACCACATGAATCTCATGAAACAGAGCCGCTTCCTTTCATTAATCCTCTGTCAAAATATACAATGAAGAACTGAGTTTCTCTCCCACAGTCTCCCAGAAATTACAATCAACCAACCCTTTGCAAATGGTTTGCATACAATAAATAGACTATGCCATGAGGAAATAGAATAACCAAGATTTGGGGAGTTTTCTGAATCATTACAAAGTGGAAGTGGAAAGCCAAGCATTAGTTACAGGTGCAACATTACAAAAAATGACAAATGGCTTGGGTGACTTCTCGCCTTCCTTTGCCACTTGGATAGAAGCCATCCTCTAGTGAAAATACTTTAAATTTTGCCTTAGGTGTCAAACAAAGAGAAGTGCATATGAGAAGGCCCACTTGGAGAAAGTCACGGATCGAAATGTCACGAATCGGAAGTGATTTGGCCTTTTTGTCTATATGCGCCACGCCCAAATTTATATGCGCCGCGCCACTTTGGAGGCTGTTGTGAGGCATCTGCAGGAGTCCAAATTGTGTCCAAGTGCACTTGTTGGAAAGCCTGGCCTATCTACTTTCTAACCTAAGTAGAATTTCTGAATTTGGTGCTCATTTGCCCCTCCAAAACTTCACTCTCCCAAGACTGCTTCCTGTGTGTCAAAATAGGGGCAGAGAGGTCATTTTTTGAGTGTTTTTGACCTCCTGGAGACTCAAATCATGCCCAAATTTCTTGTCCATACACCAGTAGTCGTGATTTTGCATGTTGAATCCAAAAATTCAAACCATTTGTGATTTGGAGCTCCCAATCCTAAGCGTCGCGCTAGTGGCGCTATGCACAGGGAGAAAAAACCTATGTTGTGACCAAAAATTTGTTGTGTGACCAAAATTGTTCCAAATTTCTTGAAATTTGGGCTGGAGATCCTCTATGAGGTGCTATACTAGGCCACAAAGGCTTCAACTAAGATTTGAAGCCGATGTTTCTCTTTCTGCCTCTTTTGTCTCTTTGTCGCTTTGCTCAATTTTGCCTTCAAACTCCTTATCCGAGCCTTTGAACTCATGTTCCGTGCCCTGTAATGATAAACCATTCGCCTCAATATGGTTTTGTCCCTATTGGCCTTCTCTAGCAGTCTCTCAAGGTGGATGTTGATGCACTCGAGCTAAGACTCTTGGTCATTGTTAATCTCTTGCTCTAAGGGAGTGAGCTCAATCCTCCTATGTTGTGTAGCATGTCGATTCTCACGGATGCTTTGAAGCTCCATGATCTCATGTTGGTCCTAAAGCTATTTGTTCCTCTGCTCCAAATACCTAATAATCCATTTGGCCCTCTCCAAATTGAGTGACAAGTCTTGGATCTCCATTTATGCTCCTGGATGGTCCTCTTAAGTTTGGCACTCTCCTCATCTGCATCATCATCATGAATGAGGATGAAATCAGCCTCTTGTTCACCTGATGGCCCTTCGTCATGCATGGGATTTTTTCCCTTGTCCTATACCTGTGTTGTTGATGTCGGTAGCGAGGCCCCTTCCACCCTGGGTGGAGATAACACTCGCTTTGCTGCTGCAAACAAATGCCTACTACCTCTCTGATCTGTGATGAATACTGGCATAGTAGTGGTCTCATAGCACTCATACTGATGAGAAGGATCACCTATCTCATGCTCAACCTCCGATAATACCTGTGAAGTGCTGAAGAGGTCATGGGAGATGAAGTCATCCCAAGTAATGCCCTGCAAGTCCAACTGATGATCCACCAAAATCCGGATAAGAGCAAAGTGATAAACACTGTTAAGTTGCTGCTGAGGGGTCTTGTGCTACATGAAGGTGTTCATCTCTCTATGTTCCTGCAAATGAAAAATGGGAGGTTCATCATCCGTACCCTAGTAAAGTGCATGAGCAACCTGATTTGATAGGCATATAGATGAGAGAACCTCCCCTCACAGTTGAAGTATTTCATGATCAATTTCATGAGTGGAGCATATTCATCTTTCAAATATCTGAATGGAAACACTCTTGTGAGTTGCCTCAAGAAACTAGCCTTAATGTAGGGCTCATAATGTTGCCTATCCACCTTTTGTTTCTTGTGCCACTGTTCTCCAACATTTGGTATGCTGGTTGCTTATGAGATAGTTTCAAGTGTCAGTGTGAAGGTGACCCCTGCCAAGATAGAGTGACCTCCATGTAGGTGAAGCATAAAAAGATGGGCCAACTCATGATGAACTCGAACATTAGCCACCCTTTGACAAAATTCAAAACATGATAGACGCTGGAAGCATGACATAGCAAGAGGGCAGGCCTGCAGTTCTGTGAGGGTGGTTGGCTCATCCCTAACATGTTTGTCGCTTTTGTGATGTCTCCTGGGAGCATGTTCTTCCAAGGATGAATCACTTTGTGTTTCCATCTCATACTCCGATGAATGCTTAGATGCCATGACTGTTGTGTGTGTACTGTACTTGGGCTGCCCTTTGATGATGATATGAAACTATGTGTTGTTGTGATATCTGCCACCAAGGGGAACAATGAAAAAATGGAGTGTTAGGAGGGGAATAATATGATGGGAATAGGGGTTATGGGGGGGATTTTGTTTCAGGGATATGTGAGAGGGTTTGGGGATTTTATAGGGTAGGGTTTTGCGGTTTATATTGACCAATGAGTGGAGAGAATAGGGAATAGGGGTTTAGTAATGTTTTAGGGTAGGGAAAATAGGGAAAAATGGGATAGGGGAAATAGGAAAAAATGGAGAGAAGGGGAAAAAATGAGAGGGAGGAAGAACCTTGGTATCCACCACAAGTTTTCAACCCTAGCAACAATGACTTTGATGTTTTCTAGTGGTTGGTTTTATGAGCTTTTGTTGCAACTATTAATAGCCATGAACCACCATAACCTTCACAAAAATACATGAGCCATCAAGATTTAGAGCCTACCTGTCGATTTGAGGGGTTTCAAAGGCGACTTGAGGCAATTTGGCACGATTTCGGGCCTTTGTGGGTGTGCGCCGCGCAGCAAACCCAGTGCACCACACTCTCTATATGCATCGCACCCTTGTATTTTTTCCACTACGGGGTCACGCTGTGTGTGCCACGCTCTCTATGTGCGCTGTGCCCCTCTGTGTGTGTGTCATGCTCTGGAAAACGCCTCCAATCTCACTCCAAATGCATGCTTTGCTCTCTCAATGACTTTGCAATGTTTCTCTATGACCTTGATTTGCACAATGACTTTGTTTGCTTGTGGAAACGTCTATATAAAGACTTTGAAGTCATGGCTTTAATTTTTTCTTCTTCAAAAACCCACTTTGCTAATGTTTCATTTTGGCTCTTTTCACTGAGTTAATGCAACACTAAATTTCACTTTTCCTTTGAATTGTTAGCTAGAATGATGAATTTTTTTGGCACTTTTGCAGGGGTGACATGACATGGCGTTTGGCGAAGGAAACCATGACTGCACCTGAAAGAATCAACTGGCGACTTTTTTGAAAATTATCACAAATGACACACTGTTTGACTTTTCTTCAAAAACAGAGTTTTGAAAAACAATCGAACTCTGTCAACATGACGATGAAACTCTTTGAATCATAACTTTGTAAGGGCCTCCCTTTGGCCTGCATGGCTTTATTTGACATGGTTGAAGACCAAATTGACTAAGCCCTAGACCTAATGATTGAAAATGACTTTTGTCCATTAAAGGACCAAACCTTGACTGTCATGGACTTTAGTGAATATTGACAAAAGACCTAAGCCATCAGGTGGTAGACATGAGGGGAAATGAATGATAGGACCTTTTCTGTCAGATTATGGCATGCCCCTAGTGGAATTCAGTTGAGTGAATGGAGTGGGACTCCTAAAAATGAAATGTAGAAAGAGTTTTGATCTCTGACGGAGGACTGACAAGACCGACTCTAACACATACTACTTAAAATGTAGATCAAAATTAATTATAAAACTTTGACAAAAATATAAAAAATTAACATCACGATAATAGTACACAAGAATGAAAATTCATCAAATAGTGCCAAAATTACATTACAAATGCATAGTCTTGGAGCATCTCAGGCCCATATTAAAGCTGCCTGCAATAGTGCAAAGCAATTATAATAGAGCCAAAAACCCTCTTTCACTATCTACAATAACTCTCTCGGTGCTAAGCAATAGTGCATGGGCACAAATTAAATCATAGTAGAGATCCCCTGTGGTGGATCACGACCTCCCCCTTAAACAAGATTGAATTCAAGGGTATTTATACCAGATTTACTAAGCTCTAGTCCCCTTGTATCTCTGAAGAAAATGAAATTTAATGAATTTGGAGGTTTTGCTTTTGTTGGATTGCAGACTGAATTTGAAAATTGTTGCAATGAAGTGTTGTTCTTTAGCCGAACCAATTGAGTATGTTGTTTGCCAAAGGATCCATTAGTTGTTATTGGCCATGACCTGTTATGGAGTTTGTTACAATAGATGACTTAATTTTGAACAATATTTGCAACATGTTAAGGGGCCTTTAGAAGCATGGAATGAGAATAACATTATGTCCTATTACACAAATCATAGAGGAGATTAGAGATTTATGATTAAACTTAACTAAAACAATGTTCAAAGAAAAATACGTAACATAAAACCTGAAAACCATTTAAACAATGGTTTTAATAAATATAGCAATGACCCTTTATGGAAATGGAAAGTGGTAGATGTTAACAGGTATATGAGAAATGGATATCGAAACTTTTTACAATGGTTACATACGTGAGCTTCGATATGGAGCGGATGTGATATCTTTATAGACTAGAATTAATACCATATACGGTCTGACATATCAGAGCCTAGCAAATATCAGAAGTCAGAGTGGTATGCATATTGGAATATCGGCGAGGAATATCAATGGATGAACTATTGGTGATATTAGAGAGGGTTGGACCATTGAAATAACGATGAGGAACCATATCAGAGTATTGACGAAGAACCATATCGGAGAATCCAAAAATGATGTTATCAAATTTTTTTAAATGTGTCTCAAAATGAAATATCTGATATGTATTATCTTTGATATGCGTGAGAAGAAAAAATGACGTGGAATGTGGGTCCTCCGACAACCGCTTTATTATATAGTTCCAAAAGTTATATGGTCACTTTATTATATTCATTTGTTTATTTTAATATCCACTTTATGGATTAGACTTTGAATATTGGGGATTTCAAATGTATTCCTCTGATATCAAAGCTTCCATATAATATTTTATTGATATAAAAATAACCACTTGTTTAATGTTTTAGGCATAACCTAAAGCCACTTAATTATATCAATCTTGGTCTCAGGGGCTATCGATTAAAATATAAAGGAATAATTAAAATAAAAAATGAATGTTTTGCTTTATTTGAAAGCATAAGTAGAAAAAGTAAGACTAATATGCAAACCACAAGGAAAATTAAAAAATATTTAACCCTAAATGAGGATTAGGGTAAAATGAAGAAATAACACTCAAAGTCTGAATGCAAAACTAAAGGGTCCCCATGATTTTGTGAAAAGAAGAAGTTATCTCTAGTTTAAAGGTATGAAACCTGTAAAAATCAAGGAATTATGGTTAAATGATACAAAATGCCAAATTCAGATATCTTAGTAGTTTCGTCCCTATCATGCCTCGTTAACAAACAAAAATCATATTCATAATGGTTCATGAACTTATAAAATTTTACCCCATGAATCCAGTGTATTAAGCACATTTGTATGTACAATAATCAACTGGGTTAGCAATTGGTTTTCAATTAAACAATGTAATTGAGTAAAACATAGTGATAAATTAACTTCCATACCATAGGCATGGCCACTGCTACCAGTAGGCATCTATAGCCTTGATAGGGATGCATTTTAACCCTTTTAGCTGTCAGTGTCCCATCTATTAAGAATAAATGCATAGTTGTAAAAGATCATTCTAAACATATTCAAAGTTCAACAAAAGATCATTGTCCTGGCTTGGTAACCATCTATTGACAATGCCATTCACTAGATCTAACACAATGAATAAGCCAGCTCGTGATGAGACCTTTTGTCCTTCAACCTTGTGGTCAAAAGCCATTACCTTGGCTTGGTGACCAATAATGATAATGCCACAATGTTAGAACCTATGATCATGGTAGGTCAGCTCGTGATGAGACCTCCTATCCTTCAATTGACCATTTTTGTTTTTAGGTTTAACTATGGTTATTGTTAATCTCATAGAGATTACTTAATAGATGGGGTGGCAGGTTGCTCCTTAAGAGCGAGGGATGGCGTAAAATTTGTAAGGTAACTAATATTTACTTAATCAACCTCTCTTCCCAAAAAACTAATGACTTTAAGTAATTGTTGATAAATTTATTTTTCTTTCATGGAAATGGGGTTAAGAGATAGTTCATTAGAAAATGACGAAAATACTTAAACACAAAGAACCAAAACCAAGGACTTCACTGGTTAGGAAATCTAAAAAAGAGAATAACAAAATCATCTTCATTGGAGTATTCATTAAGGATAAGGTTTCGTTAATAGAAAATAGAGAATAAAACCACCTTCCAAAAGACTATGCCAAGTTGAATGGAATAAAAATATTCCTTCATTTTATTGGAAAGTGAAATGAGAAAAATGCCAAACCAAATTGAAACAAATGCTAACAAAAAGAAGGAAAGCATCAACAAAATGAGCCCTTACAAGATAACATAAAGGTACTTAACATAAAAAATGTATAAAATGATGATTTTGTTAAATTTGAATATTTTATCTTGTAAAGTAATTTGTTTAAATAAGGCTCATTTGAAAACCTATTTATGATGCATTTGTAGGAACTTTCTTTCTCTTACAAATCTTTCTTAAAAATTAATTTGCAAGTCTTTAAAGATCAAATCTTAAGAATAAGACCAACAAAATGTAAAAAAAATTTGAAAGAGGGAAAAGGAAATTCCCTAAATTCCATATGATGGTTTTTCTTCCTAAACTTCTTTTGCTAGCAAAAGCAAATTCTTGAACCAATGAAAAATTGTAAAAGAGAGAAGACAATGATAAGAACATATAACTAAAAGAGAAAATTAAAGCAAGGAACTAAGAATAAATGAATATCAACATATACACATACCCGAGAGAAATGAATACCAAATTACCTTGTGAATCTTGACATCCCCATATAAAAGTAGGTAAGGCAAGGTATCTCCAAGTTTACCATATGTTGACAATCATCAATTATTAAATCTAAATACCAATCAATGCTACAAGGATTCTCAATGAGGCATAATAAAGCTTGACATATGAATAAATGAATGATAAGTTATTGTATGCCAAAATTTGAAGTTTTGTCTCGTGGGGTACTTTTATTAATTAACCTTTTATTAAAATGTAAACTCCGATCCGATTGCAATTATGTGTGTAAAAATTAGAAATGAGCACTATATTTCAGTTAACATCTTAGAATATGGGTTTTACCATTAATCAAATGTAAACTTGTTTTACAAATGAAAAACCTAGAATGAAAAAGATCCCAACTAAATGAATGATAAGGTCTCATCCTTATTCATTAAAATACCATAATTGCTTTATTTTAGAAGAAAAACTAAAAACAAACTAAACAAAGCTAAATTTATTCCTAGTCTAACTCTTTTAAAGGAAAATTACTAGGTATGGTCAGATTTCCAATCCAACCAAACAATCACTTTTGTCCCTACACAAATATGTACAACAAATATTAGTAACAAAAATTCAACAAATATAGAAATATTAAAAGAAGACCTATATGCATCTATTGTTAATGTATTTACAAAATAATTTCATTTGCAATCACCCTTTCTTCAAAGATGTCCTCTAACCAAATATCTAATGGATCATAAAATTATGCATGAACATTCATTAAATATTGGAGGATATGATATGGAAGAATGAATGAACAAAAGTTAATTTTATGTACATGAGTAAATTTATTAGTGATTAGCTTGAAAACTAAGTCATCCAAATGACCTTTAAATGGATACTTAGGAGGATCATTGGATGAGTTAGGTGATTGGCAGAAAGATGGATTAATTATCAAGTGTTGATGAATTATATTTTGAACTCTGTACATTTAATGATATACTTGATAAGTATTTAATGAAATGCCAACCATTAATATTTACCCTATGGTTAGGGGACAATTGTTCCTTCCCACAAGTCTTGATTTGAATAATGTAATAAATATCGGTGTAAGACTCTATTTGTGGAAATGATAAAGGTTCAAGACCAAGATTAAAGATAGGAAGTTGAGAATCGAAAATGGGAACAGAAAGGCCATTACAATTTGATGCAGTTTCAAAATCAAAATCTTCATTAGTAACATTAGTAAAAGGAAAATATTCATCTCGAAATGCATGAGTTATGAGAAATATGAGAAATTGATTTAGTTATATTATGTTCTGCATAACTATCATAAATTATTTGGTTGAAATTCTCCTCCTTTACAAAAAAGTTAGATCCATCATAATTCTCAAAATCATGAAAATTGTAGTCTATTGATAGCTCATTACCATGGTTAAATGTGCATGGAAATTCATTACTAATAAGGTCTAAAGTAATTCCTTTGTCTTTTTTAAAATCACATGTGTCAAAAGGAATCGGTAAATATTTAGTAAAAGAAATGTCTTTATTGAACAAATCTAGGTAAAGGGAGTAATGACTATTTGTATAGATGAACATGAAAGGTTCTTTGTTTGAACATGTTTCATTTTTATTTAAACATTTTCTAGTTTCAAGCTCTTGTAAAATGTTTTCATTTTCCTGACAATGAGTTTCTAATTGAGTTTTGTCAATAACATGAGATAAATCAAAAGTATCATTAAAACAAAGCACATCATTTGCATTAATTATTTCCACTTATTGATTTGCTCGATTAGTAGTAATAGTGGATTCTTTTGAATTGTTAGCAATATTATCAAGAGAAAGATTAAGATCAATAGTAAGATGATAATGCAGGTCTATGCATTGCTGAGTTTTATCATTCATAGATTGTGCATTATTAATTTGATTTGATTAAGATGTGCTATTTAAAATGGATGGATCTTCAACAACTAATACATTTTCCTCATGAGAAGTAATAGAAAGTGCTTCTTGTAACCATTCCATAAATTCCTCATTTGTAGGTTTGTCTTTAAAATCAAATTTTAAACATACCAATTTGAATATGAGAACAAAATCAACTAAGTCTTTATTTTCTAACTTTCTCAAATTCTTAATTTCATTGCATACCTGATCATGATTACAATTCACAAATGTATGAAGGAATATTGATGCACACTCATCCCAACTATGGATCAAGGCAACTAGAAGCGATTCACACCAATGTTTGGAAATGCCTGTAAGGGTTACAATAAAAATCCTGCATAGAACAAGTTCATCAAGATCAATATCAGAATGAGAAAAAATTAAAGAAAACTAAAGAATATGTTCAAATGTAAGTGTATTACCTTCAATGTCGAATTTTAGCTTTGTCAAGTGTCTTGTGATTTCGATAGGAGTGTTACAATTCAAGGGTTGATGGATACAAATCCAAACAAAATGTTTAATATGAGCCATCTATAAAAATAGATTTTACAATTTAAGACTCAACAAATATACTTTAAGGATTACCTCCTTCTAGCACCAAAAATGTTGATCAGAAAAAATGTCCTCCGTTAACATTAGGGGAGACCACCCGGTCGGGAACTTAAAGAAACTCCTTTTCCGTTGAAAATGGTGGTTCCAACTAGTTATGGCTCTAGTTACCTTGTCATCTACGACTAATATAAAACTAATCTAATACTAATATAACATAAACTAAGAGTTAATATATTCACATCATACTATGTTACATTTTCTTTATATCAATATTTAACGATGTAAGTTAAAGAAGTAAATCGACACAAAGGTTTGATCAATTTAAAAAGGCTGATTGAACCGTATTTAAATTATTTATTTGCCTTTTTAAGAGAGGAATTGATGAAAAGTAAGATGTAAATGCAAAACTAATCTAAAACATGAAAAACCTATCTCAAACTAGAATGGGATAACACTCCCAATCCGAGAGAAAATTAAATAAAACAGGGGGAAGGAGTGGTTTATGAATCAATCCAGAATTAATATTCGATTATGAATTCCAAAATAGCTTGTAAACTCATAAAAGTTTAAAACAACTATGCAAATGAATCTACTTTAATAAATATTTATTAAGGTAAGTCCATCAACAATCTTGAATCCATATTAAACATAATTCATTATAAAATTTGTATTAATCAAAATAAATAATTCATTTCAATTAATACACATAAAAGCAAAATACACCTGTAAATGAATAACAAATAATTATTATTCAATGAATTAAGTATGATTTTGATCTCATTCTGCCTCTTGGAGATATCTCCTGCAAGACTTCAACAACATATCACAATATGACTCATCAATAGTGTTAGAGATCAAAGAAACGTACTACTTAGAATGTGGATCAAAACCAATTATAAAAATTTGACAAAAATATAAAAAATTAAACATTTCGGTAATAGTACACAAGAATGAAAATTCGTTAAACAGTGCCAAAATTACATTACAAATGGCTAGTCTTGGAGCATCTCAGACCCATAGTAAAACTTCTTGCAATAATGCAAAGAAATTATAACAGAGCCAAAAACACTCTTTCAATCTCTATAATAAGTCTCTCTGTGCTAAATAATAGTGCATAGTCACAAATTAAATCAAAGTAGAGACTCCCTGTGGTGGATCTTGACCTCCCCCTTAAACAAGATCGAATTTAGGGGTATTTATACTAGATTTACCAAGTTCTAGTCCCCTCATATCTATCAAGAAATAGAAAGTTAATGAATCAGAAAGTTTTTCTCCTGTTGGATCGTAGGTCGAATTTGAAAATCATTGCAACGAAGTGTGGTTCTTTAGCCGAACCAACTGAATCTGTTATTGGCTAAAGGATCCTTTAGCTATTATTGGTCATGGCCTATTATGGAGTTCATGAATGAGCATGCCATTATGTATTGTTACACAAATCATAGAGGAGATCAGAGCTTTATTATTAAACTTAACTAAAACAATGTTCAAAGAAAAATACGTAACATAAAACCCAAAAACCATTTAAATAGTTATTTTAATAAATATAGCAGCGACCCTTTATGGAAATGGTAAGTGGTAGATGTTAACAGGTATCTGAGAAATGGATATCAATTTTTTTTACAATGGTTACATATGGGAGCTCCGATATAGAGCAGACGCGATATATTTATAGACTAGAATTAATACCATATCAGGTTTGATATATTAGATATTGGAAACTATCAGAACTCAGAGGGGTAGGTGCATTGCAATATCAACGAGGAATCTCAGCGGATCAATTATCGTCGATATTGGAGAGGGTTGGACCATAGGAATATCAGTGAGGAACCATATTGGAGTATCAACGAGGAACCATATTGGAGAATAGGCAAATGATTTTATTAGAGCTTTTAAATTTTGTCTCAAAGGAAATCTCCGATATGTATTACCTCTGATATGTGGGAGTAGAAATAATGACGTGGAATGTGGGTCCTCTGACAACCACTTTATTATATAGCTCTGAAAGTTTTTTTCCCCTTGGAAAATTCATAATTTCCATTAATATAAGAAAATTACATGCTGTAGATGCAAAGTGCATATGCATAAGATGTGGCTATGTGCCAGTTCAAAAATTTTTAGATCCCAAAATATGATCTCCAAAATAAGATCTCCACATAGGGAGGCAGTCTTTAAATAGTACTACATAATTGAGTCAAAATTTAAACAAACTCTACGCAGAGAGTATTGCTAAAAACATGTATTATTATGTATATACATAGTTCAAAATAGACAAAATAAAAGAGACTTGTTTTTCATAAGTTCAGGCTCCTATTGAGCCCGGTCTGCATGGTCCATATACAGTCGGTGGTAGTACTGGAAATGTTCCTCTCCCCACTACTCCTGTATCAGCTAGATGTTGCATGGCCTACTCACTGCTGTTTTGGAAAGTTGGTCAGCGATGGAGTTTCATTCCCTATAGATGTGATGACAAACAAAACTGTCAAAATGTGAGATGCATCTATGAATTTCTACCAATATATGTCCCAATGTTTATGTGTGGCAAGTTGTGCTTTTGTTTATCCAGTCACAAACAATTTTGGAGTCGCCAAAGATTTGAAAATTATGACAGTCTTTCTCTATAGCAAATTTGATTAAGTGGTGTGCCGTGGAGAGTTCAACAAAGTTTTTGGTGCAAATCCCAAGTCCCATTTGAATATGATAATACTGGTTTGCTGAAATGTGTAGTATATCCCCACCACCACATCCTGTATCTTGAGCGGAGCCATCAAAATATGCCCAGGTTTTTGAATGATCTATGGATTCAAGAATGATATTCGTGGGAGATGTGGTGGGCAAGTCCTCAGGGAGAGAGTTGTAATCGGCTATAATTCTAGTTGAGATGGAAGTCCAATGAGGGGCAGTGTCACAAAAGATGTAGCGATTTCTGGCGATCCATATTTCCCAACAGAAGAGGAGGGGGAGGTTTCTGGTTTTGGACGATGTAGTAGATGCCCACCAATTTTCCCAAGATTCCTTGGTAGTCATTCCCCCCCAGATGATTGGCAGGTGAAGGTGGGTAAGAGTGGAGGTCCATAGGGTGATAGTGACTGAATAGGACAGAAAAAGATGATTCAGAGATTCAGAATTGTTATTGCAGAAGTAGTACCAAAATGGGCCTTATTTCCCTCTCTTATTCAAGTTTTCCCCTGTCGGCACCTTGTTTTTTAGGATAAACCAAAAGAGTAGTCTTGTGTGGGGAGGTGCTTTCAGTTTCCACATGTCTTTCCACCATGGTTCAATGAGTTGTGGCTTATGATTGTTTGCTAGTAGTAGGTACCCCTCTTTAGGGGAGTATCGACCACTTTTGGTAATGGCCCATATTATCTCATCCTCCCCTTCCCTGAGTCTGATGTGGGATTCCTGTAGGGTGGAAGTGTAGGAATTCCATGCTTGATGCCATTGTCGTGGGAGGAGCAAGCTACGGGTTGTCTTCCATGCTTGATGGAGAAAGGATGATTGCTTTGGGTCCGCTGCATGATTTATATGCATGATTCCTTTCTTAGAGAAGATCTGTAGTAAGTCCAGGGGGAGTTGACATGCATTACCGCATCCTATCCAAGGGTCTTGGCCAATTTGGACAGAAGCTCCATCAGATATTCTCCAAGTTAGTCCATCTCATATAAGGGGTAGTGTGTTCAAAATTGCTTTCCAAATATTAGATATCCCTCATTTGTTCCAACTAGGCTATCTTAGCCACTCCATTGGCCTGAGTGGGGTGATATATTTTGCAATAACAATATTTGTCCATAGACTCATGGAGGTAAGTGGATGCCACCAAAGCTTGGCCGCCAATGCAGTGGAAAAGTCCTCTAATTTTTTTATGCCCCATCCACCCCACTTCTTGGGTATAGATAGGAGGTCCCATATTGCCAAAGCAAATATTCTCCCAAGTTAATTACCTTTCCAAAGGAATCTACTACAGAGGTTCTATATTCTATTGAGTATGCCTCTAGGAATCCATGCAAGAGACATCTAGTAGACCGGGGTGGCCTCAAGAACTGCTTTGATGAGCACCAACCGACCGGCTCTAAAGATATATTTATGGTACGAGATATGAAGTCTTTTCTCCATCTTGGTAATTAACCATATCTAGTCTGCAATCTTGTATCCATGCGGCTTCAATCTGTATCCCAAATATATAAGGCCCTCTTCTAAGTGATTCAGGGAGAAAGGAAACCTTTGTAATGCAAAGTTTATTTCATGGGGGGGCATTCAAAGAAACTAATAGTGGAATTGGGATTGTTGATGGACATGCCCGTAGCTATTTTGAAGAGGTTGATAGTGTTTTGGATGGTAGTGAGATCCCCTATTCCCCTATTTAGAAACATATGAACATCATCAACAAAGAGAAGGTGGGTTATAGTATAGTCCTAAGTTATTATGATACCAGAGAGTCTACCCCTGTGATGCATGTCCTTAACCAATCTTCTCAGGCCTTCCATAACAAGAAGAAAGAGCAAAGGCGATAGGGGGCATCCTTGTCTAAGGCCCCTTTCAGAGCCAAAGAAGGGAGAGGCTGCCCCATTGACCAGAACACTAAAGGATACATTGGTGATGCAACACATAATCCATTTGATAAATTTGACAGAAAAACCTAGATGGGTAAGGAGCATTCTAAGATATAACCAGCTTACCCTGTCGAAAGATTTGGAGAGATCAACTTTGAGGATCATGCCTTTGATCTTTTTGGATTGTATTGAGTGCATCACCTCCTGGGTTGATCCGATAGCTTCGTGAATCTATCTATATTTTAGGAAAGAAAATTGTTCAGGGGAGATGCGGGCAGATAGGATGGGGCAGATTCGATTGGCTATGATTTTGGAAATGATTTTATAAAGGCAGTTACAAAGGGAGATAGGACGGGAGTCATTATAATATGAGGGATTATCAGTCTTGGGTATGAGAGCTACGAAAGTGCATGCTCCCGGATATCCTGCATTCCTCTATGATCTTGAGTAGGTCATTCCCTAGAACCTCAAAGAATGCCAGGTAGAATTTCATTGACCACCCATCTGGGCCTAGGATTTTATCCCTTTTGAACCATTTTAGAGTGGCCTCAAGCTCCCTCATGGTAACTTCTCTATTGAGATGCTCATCTTCCTCCATGTCAATAAAACGAGGAAACAATTGCGCTACTCTGATGACCTAAAAAAAGGTAGCATTACGAGGGTTCCAGTAGAGTTGCTTAAAGTGTATGGTGGCCAATGAGGCTAGCTGAGGGAAAGTCTTAACCATAGCTTCATGTTCATTTGTTAGGTTCTAGATGGTATTATAATCCCTTCTTCAATTTGTCAATTTATGGTAAAACTTTGTATTTTCATCCCCTTCTCTCAGCCAAATAGCCAGACTTCTCAGTCGCCACATTTCCTCTTTGTCCTTGAGAATTTTCCCTCTTAGAGCTATTTTCTCCATAAGATTTTCCTTGAGCTCAGTCAAAAGGAAGGTGCCTTTACTATTTTCCTCAACGATGGCTATCTCATTTTCAATTTCAATCACCCAATTTTCTTCATCACATCTCTTATTGTGAGCCCAGATCTTGGAAATTTTCTTTAATTCCTTTAGGTTGGCCACGAATCCTTCAGTGATGTGTTCATTCCTATCCAGAGGGTGGGTCTTCCAAAATTCTGTCACAATGCTGGTGTAAGAGATGTCATTCAACCATGAGGAGTTGAATTTAAAGGGGCCTTTAGATTTGTTGATGATGCCACATATTTCTAGATGAATATGCAAATGGTCTGAGAGCCCATTGGATCCCACCCATTGGTGAGAAGTATACCCTTGCTCCAATAGATGTTCCTTGATGAGGAAACAATCTAGTCTCCTTGCAAGACCAGCCTCCCCAATTCGTTTGTTGCTCCAAGTTAGGGTTAATTTTTCCACTGGAATATAAATGAGCTGATAAGAGTCGAGGAGCTCTTCAAAAAATCCCGCTAGGGGGTCGGCCTGTGCCTGAAGACCCCAGGATTCTGAGAAACTTGGGGAAAAATTTAGATCTCCCCTATGATAAGATTGTCTACCTGTAAAATGTTGGTTCCTAGTATGCTTTCCCAGAAGATCTATCTATGGCGGTAGGGTCCATATATGTTCAACTCTCTAATCTCTGAACCCAGCTCTATCGAGTAAATGTCAGACCCTATGAACCCTATGCCTCCCCAGGCTCCTAATAGTTTAATAGAGTGAGGGTTGTAACCTAGGGCTATGCCTCCTAATTGTCCATTTACATCCAAGGCATGGAAATGCCAACTAGGGAGCATGGACTCTAAAATAGGTGTTATGATAGCATTTGTACCCAAGGTTTCCTGAAGAAGAACTAAATCACCTGGCTCCTTTTGAAGGAGTCTCCTCAGTGCTAGATTTTTGTCGGGACTAGCTATCCCTCTACAATTGAAGGAGATGGCCTTCATGGGGGGAACACCAAAGGAGGGCTCTGTGCTCTAAGGACCTTATCTAGAGAAAGTTGTTTCCCAAAAACCACCTCTAACCCCTCCTTCTGTTTTGCTTTGGACAAAGAGGACGGTCTACCACATGTGGGTTTCAGGCTAGAGGGGAATGGAGAGATGCAAAGGCCAATGGAATCCGTCATAGTTGCTCGGGTGTGGGAGCATAGATGGTAGTGATGAGGTTCATGAGAAGTCCCAGGGATGGGGATCTCATGCTCTGGGGGATTAAATGGAGGATCAACAAGGGGATGGGGTCCAACTGAGAGATGAGGGGACTGATCATGTGGTTTGTGTAGGGGGTAGAAATAGAGATAGTCACAAGTTGCAAATGACTAGATGATAGAGCAAATGAAAATTTAATGGATGTAGAGAGTAAGGGAGGACAAGACATACCCGAAGAGAGTGCTCCGCCAGTGGCCGCCTTGGACCTGGTTAGTGGAGGTGAAGGTGGCTAAAGGGGTGTAGTCCCTCACTTCTTCATCATCTTTAGGTTAGGCCTAGATCCATGTTACTCAGCGTTGATCATGTCGGCTTCATCCGATTGTTCCTTCTGTGTCTGTGTTCCCTCAACAATTGTGGCCTTCCCTCTAGACCCTGATTTATTTTTTGCGAGGAGAGGGAAGTCCTTGTAGAGATGTCTAACTTCATGACATTTTTTGCAATGGAAGGGAACCCCTTCATAGTCCAAGATCTGAGTCTGATCATAGTTCCTCCAATGAAGGGTAACTTTTTCTTGCAAGCCTCCTCTGATATCTAGGTGCACCAATAGTCTCACATAGGCCATGACACCTGTGGAAAGGTAGGTTCTATCATAATCCAAGTCAGTTCCTAGGGTATTGCCCATTCGTCTAAATATTTCCTCGGTCCAGAAATGTAGGGGCAGACTAGGTAGTCTAACCTAGATTGGCCCTACCCCGAGCTATTCCCTGTTAGGGTCGAAGATTGGGCTCCATCTCCTTAGCATGACTGGAGCTTGTTTGATGTGCCAGTAGCATGATAGAACCCAATTTTTGTGGTTAGCTTGCACAAATCTGAGGGGAAACCAACTGCAGACAAAATTTTGGACAATAGGTAGATCTGCGAAGTGATGGCCCCATATTTCAGCTACCCATTTCTTTAGTCTAGCTATAGAATAGGTGCTTCCTCTGACTTTGTCTACCAGGACCGTTGTTTCCATGTCCATAGTGTCCTACCACTGGAAATCCTCTTCAAAGTCAATGAAAACGTCTTGTGGCTTCGGCTTTACACACCTTTGCTTCTTTCCCGTGGATGGTTCCATAGTCTCCGCTTGCTCAGGGTGATCTTCAAGGTGAGGGTTTGGTGGATGAGGGTTAGGGTTGGGGTTTGGAGGAAATTGTTTTGATTCAGGCGAGTAGGCATTTGGAAAGGGGGGAACAGTGGTGTAGCTTCTAGATAGCTATGCTTATTCCCAGGGAGGGAAGGAGTGCGAAGGAAGGGCTTCATTGAGCAGGGAACGGGGAGGGTAGTGAATAGCCTCAAGTGGATGGAGGGAGGATAGGCCAAAGGATTTGGCCACTCGTATAGATGCGGAGAGGCCAAGGTCAGTGAGATGGGAGGATAGTGTTAGGGAAGGCATGGAAGAGATGGCCAAGTCACTGGTAGCTCCAAAATATCGATCACAGAGCCTGGTTGTCTTGAAAGTGACGAAAGAGGGGAAATTACCTCCAAGAGCTCACTGCTAAACGAAAAGTGCACGTCGCTGTTAGTTGGTCTACCGAAGATGGAGATGCCCTTGAGGGGGTCCTCGGAGTAGTTTATTAGGTCTCCCTCCATGTTGCTCCAGGGCTTACACCAGCTGCCATTGAGAACCGGAGTAACCAACACAGGCTGAACCGATACCTTACAACCACAATACCTCAAACTGCATTCACAAGTTCAAGTCGCCGGGTTTAAGCAGGAGGTGGAGGGTAAACGGGGTTCCCAGGTAGGTTATGGCCAATACTGTGACAGAATGCAGCCTGCGCCTGCGCCTAGGCCCCAAGTGTACATTTGGATGGGCTACCTTGTGTCCAGTCATGGGCGCGCCAACCTTTCCTACATTCTCTTCGCCATCGAGCTCCCCAAATCTTTAGAATTGGGCCCTAATAAAATAATGCTATTTAAATATTAATTATTAATTAGTTAATATTTACTGTTATGCCCAACAAAGGTCATACATTTCTGAAAGTTATATGGCCACTTTATTATATTCATTTGATTATTGAAAAGAACCACTTTATGGATTAGAATTTGAATATCGGGGATTTCAAATGAATTCCTCCAATATCAAAGCCTCGATATAATATATTATTGATATAAAAAGAACCACTTGTTTAATGGTTAAGGCCTAACCTAAAGGCACATGATTATATTAATCTTGGCCTTGGAGTCGATAAAAATCTAAAGGAATAATTAAAATAAAAAAATTAATATTTTCTTTTATTTAAAAGCCTAAGTAGAAAAAAAGGCCAATTATCAACCCACAAGGAAAATGAAACAAGATTTAACCTGAAACAGGGATTAGGCTGAAATGAAGAAATAACACTCAAAGTATGAATGCAAAAATAAAGGGTCCCCATGATTTTGTGAAGAGGAAAGTGATGGGGGGGTTGTGGCCCCACAACAGGAAGATAATTTGTTAATGAGAGAATGGTGCAAGTGGTACCTATGCATGTTGCTATTCATGTTGTGATAGTGTTGTGAGTGCACTTCTCCTTGGGTTTCCTTGTGGAAGGTTGGAGCCTTGGAGGGAGGAATGTAGAGACAAGTGTTTGATTTTTGGGTTTGGAGAGTACTTGGAGCCTTGAAGGAAGATTAAACTCTTATAAGACACATGGATTTAAAACATCATTGTCCAACCCAAGTTGAAGACACTAAGAGGATAGTGGCACAATCCAAGGGATTGCTATGATCAAAGAAAGGGGTGAACTACCTTGGGTCGAGTGGGAAGATGGGGGGAATGTGAGAATGTTAATTGGAGGATATCAAAGTTGGTACCTGTTGATGAGAATTATTGACCACCTGCCAACAAGAGGAAACAACCTAGAACAAGGCTCTTTAAATATCCCAAGCCATTTAATGTAGTTGTTCCTGATGGGATTTAAGGCTCCACTAGCCAAATGTTTCCTTCTCTTTCAATAAAGAGGTTCATTAGATCTTGGCTAGATATCCTACCATGTATATTTACAAATGGTTATGGGAGTTAATGATTATGTACAAACAAGTAAGGGTTAATAATTAGGTAGTTGCAAAGGATTTATAAGTATCTATACTATACACATATACACTGTAAATAATTACTAGAAAGAAAACTGTACATGGTGAAGAGTAAAAAATACTTTGGAAATGAATAAAATGACTGCAAAAGAAAGAATTTGTAACTAAATAGAACTTGACTTTTAATGCAATACATATATGATAAAAGCAATGAAAAAGATAAAATATGTATTCATCTTTTCAACAAAATGAAAGAAGTTTCAATTGATTTAAAAAACATTCACTAATAATCAATAAGAATAAAATCTAGACAAACAAAGTATGAATATATCTTGGCCAAGAGAACATAATTTAATATAGAGGTTGTTTCACTTTCAGGTTAATAAAAGTAACTTTTCATTTGACATAATGAATCTGAAAACTCCTATTCATACAAAATGAGAGATTAGGCTAAAGTCTAGAAGTAAAACAACCTACCATTGGTTTTTAACATTAATAAACATACATGCAATAATTCTAAATTAATGAAAATGATTTCATAATAAAAAATACAGATCATATATAATTCAAATGAATTCTTGTAGATATACATCATAAGAAAGTAGTATGATTTTTGAAACATAAACCAAAAGAACCAGTAAATACAAATAGAAAAATATCATAAAATTAATATTGTCTCCCTAAATCAAGGTCAAAAGTGCAATATTGTTTAACCTTTAGAATTTTCCTGAAACAAGTTTAAAGAAAATACTGAAAATCCATGAGGTAACAATGAATATTTAAAGAAGAAACCAAGTTAATATATTAAAATAATTCAACATTAAAACTTACAACACTGAGTTTTAGTCTCCAATGTCACTGTGTAAAAAAATTGTCTATCTATCCCTCCCCATTTCAAAGTATCTATTGTCATCTTCTGAAAATAGAGTTCAAGTTGTTCAAAGAGTACCAAAGAACATATAGGTTTGCATCCATCTTCCAAGACACAGAAGCTCTCAAAGCTAAATTGGACCCCCTCCACTGGATAGAGTTCGGAATAAGCTTTCCAACAATAGGTGGAAGTCCAAAAACTGACTCCTGGATCAAACATTAGTGCAAATTGAAGATACCCTTTCAAAGCCAGAAAACAAAGGAAAAACGGCTAAGGTTCAGGCTCATCGCAAATTGCAATTGGGGCTTTTTTGAAACATCAGCAAGGGAAGGTAGCAAAATCTACGATCGACCGATTGTCGATATCGCAAATCACAAATCTGCAGTCTAAGGCATGGTGCATCAGCTTATCGACAATCTGAGGGCCCTGAGCACAGTCTATCAGCTTATCGACGGTGGGGAGGTCCCACATATTGGACTTCCCACAACATCGGAGGTTACACAATATCAGCCATCCACGATTCTAGACAGGACCGGGGTTAAAAAGACTGTGAAGTGGAGAAGTCCTGATATAGTGTAAAGTGTCAGGAAGGGCCAAAAACCATTTAACAAAGGATTGTAGTGAAAAACCAAGGGTAGGCGGGCCCTTTTATCTCTCCTCTAGGGGGCCACATGGTAGAATACCATTGGTCCCTAAGAATCCACATGGCAGCTGATGTCATCATGATGTGGCGATATGGAGGACACTTGGCATGTTGATCTGGCATATTCAAGGGGTCTTAAGGAGGCATTTTCAGATGACATGTGTCACCTCTCACAAAGTGACATGTAGAAGTGATGACATCACCCATCACAAATTGACAATTGACGATCACATAAAGAAAAGTTCCTCCTCCACCAAAGTCCCTCTGGCTTGCGATTGCGATATGTGATAAATTGTCCCGAATGCGATATTTTATATAGTAGATTTAAAAGGTTGTTGGGTTTGTCCCTTTTCAAAGGCCGCATATTAATTAAAATTTACCATCTTTGGATGGCCCATATTGACTCTTTCGAGATTGACGGCTCCGATGGCTTTTCGGCCCCACCCACCATGTTTCCCTTTATCGGTGGGGGGTGAGGGGTTTCCGAAACAACAATTTCCCCACCAGGCCCCTGCAGGCCTCGCTACTATGTGTCCCTCTCATATTATTTCACACCCCCCTCTCACATACCATTTACCGCTAATGCCCCCTATGAAAACCACTCATCCTCACACTCTCTCCCACTAATGGCCCTTTTCCACCTATCGCTCGGCTTCATGTCAACTGACCGTTACATCCTCCTGATTATGTCACCCTCACTTCTGTTACACCTCCACTCCCCTACTGCCATGACCAGTTAGTGCATAAATTTAAAGCCGAGGCGGGTCAATAGCTTTGGCATTTAATAAGGGATATGGAGCATTAAAACTCGACATGGACTGATATAGAAAGTCCCTTTGGGACACAGAACTAGGGTCGATGCTGACAAAAGTAAATAGGGACTTAGTCGCTCGGGAGGACTTGATTTTCTCGCATGGTGACACCATACATAGGGAAGACGAAGTACTGCCTAGGGGTCCTCTGCTTCAATATTACGTCATGAAAATGATAGTGTCCACTCCCAACTTTAAAGGATGAATGGCTCAAGAAGTAAAGGTAAAAGCGACGGGAGTCAGCTGAGTAACATAGGAGGCCATACAGTGAGAAAAATTCAACCTGAAGCAGAAATGATCACAGGGATGGGCACAAAGATACTTTATTAACATGTTCATCTGATTGTTGACTGATTTTTTATCCTATAATGTGTCACTCTTTAATGAGGCAATTAATATTTTGTAATGTTTTTGGGCCATAGAGCCATCCCTAGCCAAGAGATCTAGTTGACTTGACATCTGAGACTTGGCTGAAGATATTTTTCTGTAATGAATGTTCAATGCTCCCCTCTCCATATAAATAGGGGAAGATACACTTTACAAAGGTTTAGAAATCCTAAAGAAAAAGCCACATGTTATGTTGATACTATATGAATTTATAATATAGATCTTTCAGAATAACAAGTAAATAGAGGTGATTCACCCTTTAAGTATTACAATATGTCATCCCTCTATTAAAACCCACTATGTTCATGTTTATTCTCCGAATTCATGCAATCATAGCTACTAGAAATATTTCGTACTTCCTCACAGATTCATTTGTATTGACATATTAATGCATGCGCATGTATGGATTATTGAGACTATATCTTTAAAATTGTGCTACATGAATCATAGCATTCAGTCTCTCTTTTGTCCGTTATATCTACCTGTAACTCAAATAAGTGTAGAAATTCTTAATGCTTAAAAATCTAAGTGTTAAATGCAGAATTATTGATGCTTTAGCTCTATGTGATGAGTTTCTCTTTCTTCTTATCCTCTCTCATTTCTCTACAAAAGCTTATTAAACTGTATGTCCTTGAACTACTCGGTATCCACTATTTTATGCACATATTTATGTGAACTGCATACGTGAGGAAGTACCAAAAATACATGACTTATACGTTTGGTTGAATGAACAAACCCATTCCTTTTAATATATATATATATATATATATTTGTGTGTGTGTGTGTGTGTGTATGATGTCTCTATTTTCCTTAGAATCATTTGAGACACACAAAATCTAGATGTGCACAGGCACGGGTCTTGTAAGAAATTCAAGGCTATCTCTGGGAGTGACAACATCTTCTGGCGCCATTGCCGGGGAATGTATTGAAGGATTTTTCCCCTGGGATACGACAAGTTGAGCACTTATTGTGTAGGTGAGAAAATGTGTTCTAATTGCATCCACATCACCTTGGCAACTCCACAAAACCCATTATCATTTATCATCCTGTCTTTTAAAAATCCTCACACCTAGTCAAATACCTCTTAGTAGAAAGCCCCATTTGTATATGACCTAGAGAAATTAATTTTTAGTAAATTCTGGAAGGAGAAAACTCCTACTATCTGTGCTACCATCCCATTAATTTTTTAAGCTTCCTCATCCAACTCTCAACCCGTTGTTACTCATTACTCAGGATTTACTCCTAAAACGATTACATACCCTTCTTTCAATGTAGCCATTCCTGCCATTGTGTTTTTGGCCCAAGTTCCTCAGGAAAATCTCAATCCCCCTCCATTAATTTAGATGGTTGTTCGAGGTTTTTTGTTGAATAAATATGCCCCTCTTGATTTACCTCATCCCCTAAGTGTTGTGCCCCAGGACTACCTAAAGCTTCTACCTAGGTTCAATGTGGAGGATGAAAACACTACACAGAGACACATTGAAGCCTTCTGTGCTTTTGCTGAGAATCTAAATGTAGAACAACTGGATGTGGTCCTGAGACTTTTTATACAATACCTTGATGGAGAAGCCATAAAATGGTTTAAAGCCCTACTAAATTCCTCCAACGCTACTTAGGAGGAACTTGAAAACTCTTTCACAGAAAAATGGGGTGAAAAGAGAAATCATGAGTACCTCCTCACATAGTTTAACACTATAAGGAAGAAGCCAAAAGAGAATATCTCAGAATTTATAAAAAGGATCAATAAGAAATATAATAACCTGTCGGGTGAGATAAAGCCTCCTCTAGCTACTGCTCGAGTATATTTTTTGGGAGCCTTTGAATCTGATTTTGGTTTTACTCTAAGGGAAAGGAAGTCTCTCACTTTAGAGCAAATCCAAATCAATGCGCTTGAGGTGGAAGCAAATTTCACCTCTGCTGGGAAGTCAAGAGGAAAGAAGGAACCTACTGAAAATAAAAGAGGGAAAGAAGAGGCATCCTCCTCTAGTCAAGATAAAGAATCACCAGACCTGAAGTGGGATGAACTGGATAAACTCATTAGGAGTTTATCACATAAGTTTGGAAAGCTTGAACTTGAGAACAAGAGTCTCTCCAAACGGAATGCTCAAGGCTACAACCGGGTTTATAACCCATAATATAGAAGGCCTCCATTGCAGATACTTCCAAGGGAAAGAAAGGAACATCTCAATTAGATCCCTCATCCTTTATATTTAGAATATGATATCAATGAACAATCATTAGATACACAGGAGATGCATGGAAACTTGTATTTCGCTTTCTCTGAAGAAGAACATTAAAATATGGCTCACCAGGAGACCAGTCATGATAGGGAAGCAACAAAATATGAGGAGGATATAGAATATTATTATAAAAAGTTCGTGGATTTAATGAAGGCACAACTACATGAAAGGTATGATCTAAGATCTCCAAGAAAGAGGTCAAGGGAACTAGAACAACTAGAGGGGAATACTCCCCACGATATTCCCTTAACACTAGATAAAAGGAAAGGTAACCTGAATCCTGACTCTTCCAAGATTAAAGTCTCCTCAAATAAGGAAAGCAATAGTTTTGAGGGACACACAGAAAAGGAGGCACTGCTAAAAACTGCCAGTGGTAAGGAAGGATAAGAAAAGCCAAGAGGTATAGAAAAAGTCCAATCTACATTCAATATTCAGAAGGAACTTGAAAAGGTAAAGATTCCTGTCCCTATGATTGAGCTTCTAATCCATGACCTTTTATTGCAAATTGCATGTTAGACTTTGGAGCCTCACACAATCTCATGCCATTAGCAGTGATGGAACAATTTGGCTTGCAGATCACTAGGACCTACAAGGAACTATGCTCCTTTGACTCAAAAAGGGTAAAATTCCTAGGGATGATAAAGGATATGGTGGTAAACCTAGCTCAAATCCATGTCAAGAGTGTAGTAATGGACATAATGGTGGCTGATATTCCTCCTCAGTTCAAAATGCTTCTATCTAGATCTTGGGGTTCCAAGGTAGGGGGCTCTATCAAGTTAGATCTAACTTATGCCACTATTCCCACATTTGGAGGCAAACAAATGAGGTTGTACAAAGAGTCCAGGTTTTTAAAAACTATGACCCCAGCAAAAGGCTCAAAAAACCCCCTAGTGCATGGAAAAGAAAGCGAATTCTCCTTCCTGTTCCTAGAAGAAGATGAGATCATACTAGAAGAAACATCAGTACACCTAACAAGGAAGTTAGAACACTAGAACGCAAATGAAATCAACGTATGGAAATTTTACTTTGATGGAGCAAATTCCAAAGAGGGAAATGGAGCAAGAGTATTGTTGGTATCTCCTGAGGGCAGCTTGATACCCCTCTCATTCAAGCTAGAGTTTGATGCAACCAACAACGTGGAAGAGTGGTGAGCTCCAGTATTGTAGCAATGATGCTGCAACTCCTAGGACTCCCTTCTTTACTTTTATCAACCCAATTGTTCGTAACAAACTTGGAAGCAACGATGCTATATGCACAAGTACTAGCTCTTGCTGCAGGCTGTCACTTGATCAGCTGGCACAACTCCTATGGTGAGCTCCAGTATTGCAAAAATGATGTTGCAACTCTTGGGACTCCCTTCTTTACTTTTATCAACCCGGTTGTTCGTAACAAACTTGGAAGCGATAGTGCTATATGCACAAGTACTAGCCCTTGCCGCAGGCTGTCACTTGATCAGCTGGCACAAGTCTACTAGGAGCTTAAGCCAACTTCTATGAGCTCTTAGAAGAAGCTTTTAACTATGATGGATGAAATCTAACTCAAAGAGGCTAGTCTACTTGCAGAAAGAAGTTGAAAGCTGAAAGGAAATACAAACCCTAGTTTTACTGACTAACCCTACTGGTGCAAGAAAAGAGATGAAAGCAGTGGAAATGGATTCCATTGACTCTAGGAAAGGTAAATTGCATGTGACTAAGCTACTTCTAAAGTAAGATATGGAAAAATCATCTTTTTGTATTTTTGAGTAAGCTGGTAGAATTATTATGCCTGTGCTTTAACTATTTCTGACTGTGTAGAGGTTGATTGATGAGAGGAAATGGAGTGGGAACTTGCAGGAGGTTGAGAAGGTGAGAAGAGGGCCTAAGGGGTCCATATCACCCTTCCAGAGAGTTTCACAGTGATTAGATCTTGAAAAACTGGTCATGTGAACTTCTACGGGAAGTCTGCAGGGGTTCTACAGGATGTTCTACAGGAAGTTCTACAGGAAGAGCCGAAAGAGGATTTTAGAGGGTTGATGGTGGAAAAATGGTGGGAAAGTGGAAATGGAGGATGGATGAGGATGTGAAGGGGTCTAGGACCTGGTAAATGAAGCTAAGGAGTGATGAAGGTGGTTGGATTTGTTCAAGGATGGAGGGAGCAATGTTGCACAAGAATGTAGAAATTAGGGAAAATTGGCAAAGTGTGGCGAACAAAGGGAAGGAATCTTGGATTAGGGGTTGGAGTAGGTTGTATGATGGAGGAAATATAAGTAGGGATGTGTTACAGGTGCTTTGCACACTATTTTCCAAAATTGATCGAACAAAGACTAGAAAAACCAAAGATCTAGCTATTTTGACCTAATCTGTCCTAAAAACTAGAAACATGATGAACAAAAGTTTACAGATATGAAATCATGCAAGATAACTATGGAAACTAAGAAATAATAGATCTAAACATGCAAGTACAACTGGTAGCAACTTTTCCAACTAAAATCTAACACTAGTAATTGCATTAAAAGGCGAAAACAATGTTTTGGTGGCAGCAAGTAGGCCTTGGTCTCAGCTCATGGTCCCAAGGAGGGAGAGATGAGGTCAAGTATTTCTTGATGGCATTTTTGCAGATATTTTCTATTACCAAACTATCAAATCAACCTAAATAATGCGAAGCTATTTTAATCATCAAAAACAACCTAAGTAACAAAGCAAGATCTTAACCTAAATAACATAAATTATTCTATGAATGCAAGGAAAACACATAAAAGTACACAAAGGAGGTACTGGAACTTGGTTTGGGCCAAACCCCAAGAGCTATAGCCTCCTAAGAAAGATCAGAGCTGGTGCAAAGTGAAATTTATCTCCATTACTCAAAAAATAATCATGTCACAAAATTGTTTACAGCAAGAGCTCGAAAATGAGTTGAAATGCAAAGCTGCACTAAAGTGCAAAAAACAATTGTTCAATAGCTAAACTACCAAGGCTTGAAGCCTTCCTACTTATGCACCATGAGGACTCCCAACAGGCCTCCTTAACTTTAGGAGCTTGGCTGCTCAAAACTGCAGTAAATCAGCCACTTCACAAAATTTGCTCGGCTACCCCTTGAAATTGTCTTTGGTGGGTTGTTGAACTCTGAGCTGATGGTGGAGAACTTGAGGAAGGGGTCATTTAGTGCAAGAGACACCCTTCGTACAAATTCTCAGTCTTGTTCCTTCATATTTGGCTGTCAACTTGCTCATAAATGCTTGACCTTGGTCCAAAAGATGTCCAAAAATCTTCAATAAGCACGTATTAGACTTTGTGGTCAAGTGACTGTTCTCATTCATTTAATTAACATAAATATATTCAAAAACATGTATAAAACTACGAAGAATGGTGGATTAATCAAGAATAGTAGGCAGAATGAGCCCAATAAGTTACCCATTTTTGGGGCTCATCATGACCCCCCTGCTGAATGTGTTGCTCATCCTTTGACCAACTAATCCAACTCATCATCTTTGATTGCTTTGAATGCCTTTGTAACATCCCAGGATTCCAAGGTGATGCCCTCTTCTCGGTCATGAAACCCTACTTTTCTCTCTACCTCTCCCATTACCTGTGTTCTTCTTCTTCTTTGACCCCTTCCAGCAGTCATAAAAGCAATGGAGGACTGAATTTTAGGCCAATCCAGTTGGTCTTCAGATTTTTCATTGACTGTTTGTAAAGTGGTACTCTAGCCAAAGCCTCCCACATCCTTGTTGGGAGTGGTACCCTCTTATTTTCAGATTATGGGACAATGTGTTCCATCTCCTTGTGCAAGCATGAATGCAGTTATCACCAAGCAATATTTCCATGTCCTCAAAGTGAGCAATGGCCTGAGCTTACCTTTCAATGTAGTCTAGGAGAACCTGAGGGTTGTTGGCCAAGTGCTGATAGGCATACACTAAAGCTGAGGGATCTTTGGTTCTGCTCTGATCATGAGTGGATTACTTAGCTCCCTGTCCATAACTTTCCAAATTTCTACTGCCCTCTTTTCCTCATGATTTAACCAAGAGGCCATGGCCATTAGTTGCACATCTCCCAATGCGGCATTGGGGTCCCATAGATTCATGTTTGGAAGTGCCAAGTTGTGTAAATAGAATTATGCTAACTTGGCCTTATCTTCAGCTGAGCTACTGTCACACAAATACATGAACTAATTGTAATTCTAGAATGGAATGGTGCCCCTTTGGGCCAGTTTGTTAATTTGAAATTGCAACCATTGATCTTTAAGATATAATGCATATGACTTAGCAGGTTGCCTACATTGTAAGGCCTCTACTACCTAGCTAGCCATGCAGGCCATTTGGGATTCTTTCTCTTGCACCTATTGTTTTAAAACCTGTATTTCTTCTGTTGCCTGTGACTCCTTTTCCTATAGAAGTTTTGTCAGCATCTCAACATCATCTTATAGCTTTTCCTCTTTCTGATGTTCCTTGATTGTTTCCTTGTCTGTTGGAGGTCCTTCTTGCTACTGCTGCTCTCCCAAAATGGACGGCCTATTTTCCTTATGACCTTCCTGTAGCTACAACTTCTTTTTCAGCAGCTCATTCTCTTCCTGTAATTTGGCTCTTTTACTACTTTCTATGTGCCTCACCATGGCCAACTCTTTTCTTGATTCCTTTAGCTGTTCTTCGAGGTGGCCTATGTCTACAACACCCTTGGATTTGGAAATCCTCATCCAAGTGTGAGCCTTATCCCGTTCTTGTTCTAGTGCAAAGAAAAGTGGTACAACAAACTTCTATGGGATGATCTTCTCACCTTCTAACAGGTTGTAATATGAGCCCAAGCTAGGCTGAGGACTTGGCTCCAGTATCTACTCGGTCTTTTCTTCTCCCTATGATTGTTTGGCTGCCTTCTCCTCCAATTTCTCAGTCTCTTTTAACTTAGCTAGAGTTTCCTGTAGAGATGTTTCAGCTTCCTGTAGAGCTGCCTTTGAGTCCATCATCCTAATTATCTCTCTCTAGGTCGAGGTTTTTGGGCTTCCTCTTTCATAGGTGATAGATATCTTTGAAGGAGACTCTTCTTTCAGTTTAGTGGTTGTGTTCTCAATGACAATTGGTTCCTTTGATTGTGGCTGGGGTTTGCCCACTTTGATCCTTGTGCTTCTCCTAGCTTTAAAGTACATGGAGGTTTGCCTCTTTATTTTTCCTTTTTGTTTTGTAGGTGTGCTTAATGAAACAAGCACAACTATTGCCTCCCTTACCAATGTCTCAAGGGATTTCTCTTCCTATTGTTCTTTTTCTTCGCTTCCTGTAGAAATCTCTGTGTCCACTATTTTTGTCTGTATGACTGATATCTTAGGGTGTGCCTTTCCCTTTTCCTTCTAGGTGCCTGCTTTGGCTGTGACAGCCTTCATTTTGGCTTTCTCAGCATTTTCCTTTCTACTCTGTATCCTCTTTCCCCTTGCTATTTTTTTTGTTGTTTCTTCCTTTGTTTTAGGCTCAGCAGTCTTGTTGAGTTCTTTCTATTCTTCCTCGATTTTTCCCCTTACTTGAATTTCCTACGCTCCCTCATCATTTTTCTTCTTAATTTCTTTAGTTTTCTCCCCCTCCTCACTGCTAGATGGGGTGATGTTTTCAGCCAAAGTTCTAATGTTATCATCCCTGGACATGTTTCTGAAGATTTCCCAAGATATTGGGATAGTATAGGTGTGTAAAGCATCTTCCACCAATAGTTTGATGAGCCCATGGTGGGCCAACTGATCCGGGATCCCTTCATTTAGCTTTGTACCACATTTAATTAAGGACTAAAGAAGGAATTATGGGATGCTTACTTTCTTAGCTGGAGGCAAGTCAATCCCATGCCTTAATTCATGTAACAACCTCAAATGATATCCATAGATGATGCTAAACCCCCCTTCACATGTGATGTACTTCATAATTTGATAACTAAATTCACTCCAGAGAGGAGGCAAGCTTGTCCTTCTAACTCCGTTTTTGTCATCTACAGGATGCTCCTCAGGCAGAAAAAATGTTTTCGTAGCAACTTGGCCCAATGATCTCTCTTCTTTGCTCCAAGGGAGCCCCAATGGTAGACCAGTGGTTCTACTGATGAGCTCAGGGGTAATTTCTAGGGTCAAACCCCTAAAACTAACTGTGGCATGTGTCTTTGAATGTGGTCTCAAGGACATTAAAAACTCTTCAGTTATCTCCTCATCATAACCCTGAATCTTGTCAAAGAAGGATATCCAATTGGTTCAGGTGAAAAGGTCCACCACCTCAGGGTGCTGATGCAACTTGCTGGAGTCCAAGGGTTCTTTCCTTATGAATCTTCATGGCATGGTGTTGAGTGCTCCTTTTATGTTTTAACCAGAAGAGAAAATGCTCAGGAAAACAAATAGTCAATCATTGAAACAGAGGATAGTTGAATTCGGTTTCTTCTGAACCCAAGAAGGAGTTTCTCGTGTGTTCCTTACAATATCGAATAGCAACAATTCACTTGTTTTAAGACTGTTGTCACCCAGAATTCGACTGTCTATTTATGAAAAGAAAAATTTTGTTTTTATAGAACAAAGCATAAGGACACAGGTTCTTTTCTCAGCACATAGATAGATATGTGAATTCAGTTTTTTCACACACACAGGCTAGCCTCTACTACTGCATGTATCTTTCTTATAGGAGAATTTAAAAATGATGAGGAGATTTTGGAATGGAGAGAAAGAACTATGTAAACTCAGTGAAATATGTAGGAAAACTTTCACATTTGTTTCCGATGCACAGGTAGACTTTTACTCTTGTTTTTCAATCTGATGTCGTTCAATTCACCACCTTGCACAAACAAATCATGCACAGAGATTTTTTCTCGGGCCTACCTTGTTTGGAGCTTGAAATTCGATGAAGGTTCCAGGTTTTCCTTTTGCAAAGTTGTTCTCTGCCTTTCCTGTAGAACCCTTCCTGTAGAAGGCTCTTGATTCCTGTAGAATGAAACTGTGCTTCTGATAGAGCATGATAGGTGAGAGACTTTTGAAAACAGGAAAAAAAACTGGTGGAGGATGACTGGTTAACTGTTCTGGAAGTGGTGGATACGTACTCCAGTTGAGAATGTCGTGACGCGGAATGAACAAAGGGTGGTGCATGTTTCAACTTAGCGTCTTTTAACTGCGGCGTGATTCATGGTGAGGGGATGAGGTGGCCAGACCAGACCGTTGATCCGACGTCATAGCCATAATGTTTCTGCATGTTTCTGACTGCCATCACCTCCTCTCTCCCGTTATCCACCACCACCACTACCAGTCCCGATGATTTCTCCTTGAATAGACACTCCACACATGCTGGATGCACATCTAATTGGCAATTTTGAATGTACTGGGGCTCGTTTGGATTCCATGAGGATATGTAACTGGCTGAGGGTGGCCAGTTGACTGGCCACTGATTCCACTCAATGCGAACCATTCCCATAGTCATGCAGCTTTAAAATATGATTTATGCAATTGAAGAACGAGTTTAGGCACTTACCTGCATGGTCATGGCCATGCTATGCAGATTTCAGGTGTTGGAACCCATTCCTTCATTTGCTGTTGCTGCATGCATAATGCATGCTTGGCCTCTGCTATTGTTGATGTTCATACGTTCAAGTAGAGCTCCATGTATGTCTCTTCTGCCATACTTTGCTGTCCTTGTCTCTGGAGTATGTCTTTCAGAGGGATCAACTGCTATAGGATTCCTATAGGATGTCCTGTAGTTGCTTCTCCTCCTGGAGTGCCAACTAGAATGAGCAGGGCTATATTGCTGACGAGGGTCTTATTTGATGAGGAGTCTAGATGGAGGGTAACATGTATGGTGAGTTAAAAGTTGTTGCTTGATTTGTCATTAAAAGGTTTTTGCTGGTAGTATGAAGAAAGCAGGATTTTTGTGTGTGACTATGCAGGAACATAAAAAAATGAGTGCAATGGAGGTGTACAGAGATGCAAAAAGGGTGACATATGGCGATGGATGGAAGAAAGGATGTTTATAGGCCTCATAGATAGATTCCCAACCTTTGGGTCCTCTTCTAAGATTGATTTTGGCTTGTCTATAGGTTCTACAGGATCTTCCTGTAGAAGACACAGAACTTCTCGTAGAAGGTGAAATCTTAGCCCGAATGAGACCAAATCTTAGGAAAGGGTAGTGTTCATGGAGGAATGGGTTGTGAGGGATGCTTGCAGCCTGGTGCTGACCTCTGTCTTTGTCTGGTGCGATCCTCCTAACCTGCAATGTCCTTCCTGCAACCTGCAATTATTCAATAGAAATTAGGTTTGTTTTTCCTTTTTTTTTAGTCTGAGACAGTTGGGGCACCTACAAGTGGTTTTCACCCTCACTGTCTGCCCTGGGCGCCTCTAAGAGGTTTTCACCCAAGGATCTTTTTTTTTTTTTTTTTTTTTTTTTTTTTTTTTTTTTCTATTTTTTTTTTGTGTTCAAGGCGTGGGTGGAGTGGAGACGTAGGCCTGGTTCACTACCAACATTGATTTATCCAGAGTTTTAATGAACTCCTACTTAGAAAGGGGCTTCCTGTAGATTTTCAATCGATGCCCATTGACAAGCATAGGGATGGCTTCTTCATCAATGGTCCTAATAAGGATTGAACCATTGTTGTTGCATTTCTCCACTGTATATGGTCCTAGCCATCTTGTCCCTAGCTTCCCTTCGAAATCTTTGTATCTTGAATCATATAATACTGCCCAATCCCCTGGCTGAAATTGGTTTTCTTTAAGGTGTCGGTAATGCCATATATTCCTTTGAAGTTGGACCACCTCTGAGTGTAGAAGGGCCTCCATTCTCTGTTCATCAAGTCCATTAAGCTGAAGTAATCTTTCCTGTTGTGCATGGCTAAGATCTAGGTCCAACTGAGCTACCAACCTCAATGTGTTATATTCAAATTCTATGGACAACAATGCCTTCCTCCCATAGACCAGCTCATAAAGTGTGAAACCTGTTGTAGTTTTCCAAGTAGTGTTGTAGGCCCAGGTGGCCTCAACCAAGCGATCTGCCCAATCTTTTCTACTGTTGTTCACCACTTTCGTCAACATCTCTTCCAAAGCTTTGTTAGTGACTTCCACCTGTCCATTTGCTTGTGGATGATAAGGGGTGGAAGTTCTATGCTTAATCTTGTGATAAGCGAGAACGTTTTCAATTAGGTTAGAGGTAAACTGACTTCCTTTATCTGTGACTAACTCTCTTAGGTAGCCAAACTTGTAGAAGATATTTTCCCTAAAAAACGCAGCCACTTTTTCTTCTGTTTCTACCTTGATTACCTTGGTTTCTGCCCACTTTGTCAGACAGCCCGTGCACACAATGATGTAAGACTTTTGTTTTGAAGGAGGGTTGATAGGACCCACAAAGTCCATGCCCCACTTCTCAAATGGCTCTTAAGTCACTTCAGGTTGGAGGGGCATTTCATCCCTTGGAGTCGGTTTCCCCATCCTTTTACATCAGTCACATTGGCTAATGTATCTCCTGACATCTTGATGAAGGGTGGGCCAATAGTAGCCTACCTGTAGAATTTTGAAAGTGGTTCTTTTTGATGCAAAGTGGCCTCCACAAGGCCCATCATGATAGGTTAGGAGGATGTCAAAAACTTCCTCCTCCCTGACACAATGCCTCAAAATCTAATCTGGGCCAAGTTTAAACAGGTTGCCCCCAATCCAAGTGAATGGGGCGCTTTTCCTCATGATCTTGCTCTTCTCTTTTGAGGATAGGTGTGGCAGGAACTGTGCTAAAACCAAGTAATTTGCTATATCAACAAACCGTGGAGAGAGTACTGAGATAGAAAATAAGTGTTCATCTGGCATTTGATCATCCACCATCCCTTCTTCACCTGCAAACAAATCTAGTCTAGACAGAAAATAAACAACAACATTCTCCTTACCTGGCTTATCAACAATGGTCAAATCAAATTGCTAAATAAAAGTAACCATCTAATGATACGAGCATTTACATCAGGTTTATTCATCAAATACCTAATTGCAGAATGATCAGTGTGTACGAATGTTTGATAACTAGTGATGTAGTGTCTGAACTTGTTTAGGGAATGGACTACAGCTAGGAGCTCTTTCTCGGTTATAGTATAGTTTAACTCTACCTTGGATAGGTTTTTACTGAAAAAATATATGGCATACGATAGCTTCTCTTCAACTTGTCCTAAGGCTGCTCCTTTGGCTTTGTTCGAGGCGTCTGTGTGAATGTGGAAAGGTAGGGCCCAGTTTGGACCTCTTAAGATTGGGGCAGTTACTAGCTTACCTTTTAATGCATCCAGAGCCTCTTAACAGTTGTCAGTCCATATAAACTCAACATCTTTCCCCAAAAGACCAAACAATGGAGAGGCTAGCTTACTGAAATCTTTAATGAATATTCTATAATATCCTACTAAGCCTAGAAAACTCCGAACATATCTTACCTTTTGAGGAGGTGGAACCCTTTGGATGATAGCAATCTTGTTGGGATCCACTTGTAATCCTTGCTGAGAAATTGTATGACCTAGCATAGTCCCTTCAGTCATCAGGAATTCACATTTTTCAGGACTGGGGATAGGTTCATTTCAATACACTTGGTTAAAACTTTTCCCAGGTGAGTTAGTTCTTCTTGGAAGTTGGACCCATAAGGAGTAAATTCATCCATATAGATTTCCACCAAATCATGAACCAGCTTAGCAAATATGCTCAGTACTGCTCTCTGGAAAGTTGCAGGGGCATTGCATAACCCAAAGGGAAGGACCCAGTAGGCAAAGGTACCCCATGGACAAGTGAAAGTGGTCTTATCATGGTCTTTCGGGCTTATTTGGATTTGATTATACCACCTAAACCCATCTAGGAAGGAAAATAACTTCTTCGCTGCTAGGCCATCTAGCACTTGATCTATGAATGCCAAAGGGAAATGGTCCTTCTTGGTAGCTTTGTTAATTTCTTGATAATCTACATAGATTCTCCACTTACCATTTTTCTTGGGCACAAGCACCAGAGGAGAAACCCACTCGATGTTAGAGATGGGGTAGATGAGTCCTGCATCCAACAACTTTTGTAGTTCTTCTTTGACAATGTCCTTAAGGGTTGGATTCATTCTCCTCTGAGGCTACCTGATTGGTTTACAATCCTCTTTAATGTAAATGTGATGGGTACAGACTAAAGGGTGGACTTCTTTCATCTCCTTATAGCTCCAAGCAAAAGCATCCAAATGGCAGTTAAATAAGCTACACAGTTCCTTCTCATGAGAGGGGGATAGGGACGAGTTGATCTTCAAGGTTTTTTCAGGGCCAAATTCCTCATTCTTAACTTGGGGAGAGGTCAGATCAGCCACATAGAGATCCACTAAAGCACTGGCTTGGGTGTCTTCTACCAACTTTTCTAATGGCAACACACTAGGAGGTGGATTTTGAATCAAATTCTCAATAAGGTCATCCTCGGTTTGAAGACCTCCCCTGGTGGCTTCCACTGTGCACAATGGTGCAGAGTAGATTTGATCCTCATCTTCCTTCTCCAACCAGAGAGGTAAGTCATGTTCTAGCACAGGTTGGGTAGGAGGATATAGGACTAGCTATTTGGACATATGCCCATTCTTGATGGTCATGCTCCCAGCTCGAAAACTGATGTAAGCATCTGCAGCAGCTAACCAAGGCCTTCCCAAAATGAGGGGGTATCAAGTGAGTTTTTCCTTTGACTGAAGGACCAAGAAGTCTGCAGGGTACTCCCAAGAATCAATGGAGACCATGACATCTTCCACAATCCCTTTAGGGGTCACGGTGGAGCGGTCTGCTAACTATAGTACTGTCGACATTTTTCTTAGGGAACTCTGAAGGTTGAGTTTGAGCATAGCGTCCCTAGTTATCACATTAATGGTAGCCCCTAGATCAATCCGGGTGTGGGGGATTATGGTACCATTGATGTGGACATCAACTACAGGACTCCTAGGGTCCAGGTATTTTGGACAAAATACTTGTCCCAACATTAGGTTGGACAGTTGTCCTATGACATTAATAGTTGGGGCATCTCTCTTGTGCCTGCCTGGGTGCCTGAAACACTTCTGTTTGATCAATTTGTTGTAGATTGGTACATATTTTATGTTGTGGAGAAGTGGTATTTTCACACATAAATGTTTAAGCTCGCCCAGAAGTTCAGTCTCTTCTAGGTTTGGTTGCGTGGTTTTGGTTAGCCTCTCAGGAAAGGGTGGAATGGCTTTGGGTTCACTTTCCTATTTCTCTTATTCATCCTCCTGAGGAGGAGGTTATCTATCTAGGAGGACCTTCTCAGATTGTAGGTTGATCTCCTGAATCTCCACAACATAGGTAGGGCATGTTGTCTCTCTAGTATATACCTGCTAGGCTTGTCTGTTGTTGGGGTTTGGGTTTGGTTGAGAAGGGATCTCGGGTTGTCTCAGAGGAGTAGGAGGTAATGGTTGTGGTTGAGTAGGTGGTGGAGGCAAAATAGTGGGAGGAGAGTTGTATTGGGGCCTCCACCCCTATTGAGGTACATTCCACTGAGCTTGTGGCTGAGCATGAGAATGAAACGAATGAGTAATAGGTTGAGTATGGTATTGAGATGAATATGACCAAGGAGGGGGTGCGGACCAAGAAGGATGCGTAGGGGGACCCCAATAAGGTATGTGAGTGGATTGGTTGAGGTTGTAATAAATTTGGGATGTCCCTTGCATCCCCTATTGGTAATGTCTGGATCCATGTGACCTCCTTTGGTTTGGGAAGTATAGTGGTTCAGTAGCTCCTTCAAGCCCTTGGTACATAACTTTAAGTCTAGGCAAGGTTGGGCACTGGTCTGTAGGGTGGTTTGCCTCATAATCGAAACATATCTCTACTGAGTGCAATGGACACTCGTTTCAAGGATGCTTCCTTGTACATCTGGGACAAAATATGGCCAAAGTGCTCTCAGCTTCCTCTTTCTTCTATTGGATTCATAAAGTATCCAGTTGCATGGCAATGGTCTGTCTCATCTCACTTTTAAGGTTTTCCATCTGATTTGCAAACTCATGTTTAGAGAAGGTGGCACTGGCTGAAATTTGACTCCCCCTACCTCTTTTTCGGGCTACCCTAGAATGGTTTCTAAACACAGTCTTTATGTCATCATAAGGTAGTTGGTAGATGTCTCCTCCAACCAGCAAATGGAGGATATCTAGAAGGTCTTGAGGGATTCCTCAGAGTAGAACCAGCTTTAGAGATTTTGGGTCAAGTGTGCACCTGGCCCTTTATAACTGAGTTGGAACCTTTCTTCATAGTCTTCTAAAGATTCATCACTTCCCATGGTCATCTAAAAGATTTCTCCTTTCGTTTCCTTTGACATACAGTAATCCTGGTATTTGTTGTTAAAGGCTTGCTGCATCTGAGCCTAAGTTGTGATATTGTTTCCAGGTAACCCCATGAACTAGCGTAGTGCTGCATCCTTGAGGGTAGAGGGAAAGAGTTTCAACTTTTGCTCATCTTTTGCATAGTCATAGGTTCAACAAAGGACAAAAAACTCAAACAAGAAGGTATTAGGGTCTTCAGTGGTCAATCCATAGAAGTGAGGTAAGGCTCAGGGACTTATGTTTTTCATTTCCGTGTCCTCGTTGGTCTCTCGGATGGGAAAGGCACCTTCTATTCTCTTCTCATCTCCTATACCATTTTTTTGTTCAACCATGGTCTCAGGAGGAATGTTTTCTTGCTCTTCTTCTGTTAGAGGATATTTGTATATCTTTGGAGGTTCACTGCCATCGAAGAAGAGATAAGGTTGACTCAGTGATGTGGTGAGGGTGTTGGGTGAGAATTTTCCTGAATTGTCTCTATTCCTACGAGGCATGAAATGAAATATTTTTGGTTGAATTTTGTGTTTTTCTCTACTTGTGCCTGCAAAACTAAAATTGATTGAACAACAAATTGCAACTAATTACAATAAACATTACTGGAATGAAAATTGCAGAATTGAAATGAAAGCAGGAAATGACTAATCTATGTTGCTGAAATGAAATTGTAGAATTGAAAGGCTAATCTACACTTGTAGAATTGAAATTGCGGAATTGAAATGCTAATCTACATTTGCAGAATTGAAATTGTGGAATCAAAATGCTAATCCATGCTTGCAGAATTGAAATGCTAGTCTAGGAAAGCAGGAAATGTGTAATCTACTTTTGCAGAAATGAAATTGTAGAATGGAAATGAAACAACTACTCTGCTCTTGCTGAAATAAACTACTTAGCAGAAGGTTGTAGTAAAAAATAGAAGAAAAGCAACAATCACAAATACTATGATGCTTCCCCGGTAATGGTGCCAAAAAGATGGTGAGCTCTAGTATTTTAGAAATGATTCTCCAACTCCTGGGACTCCCTTCTTTACTTTTATCAACCCAGTTGTTCGTAACAAACTTGGAAGCGATGGTGCTATATGCACAAGTACTAGATCTTGCCGTAGGCTGTCACTTGATCAGCTGGCACAAGTCCGCTAGGAGTTTAAGCCAACTTCTATGAGATCTTAGAAGAAGCTTTTAACTATGATGGATGAAAGCTAACTCAAAAGAGGCTAGTCTACTTGCAGAAAGAAGCTGAAAGCTGAAAGGAAATACAAACACTAGCAAACCCTAGTTTTACTGACTAACCCTACTCGTGCAAAAAAAGAGATGAAAGAGGTGGAAATGGATGCCATTGAATCTTGGAAAGGTAAAATGCATGTGACTAAGCTACTTCTAAAGTAAGATTTGGAAAAAGCATCTTTTGTATTTTTGAGTAAGTTGGCAGAATTATTATGCATGTGCTTTAACTGTTTCTGATTGTGTAGAGTTTGATTGATTAAAGGAAATGGAGTGGGCACTTGTAGGAGGTTAGGAAGGTGAAAAGAGGGCCTAAGGGGTCCCTAGCACCCTTCTAGAGAGTTTCACAGTGATCAGATCTCGAAAAACTGCTCACGTGAACTTCTACAGGAAGTCTGTAGGGGTTCTACAGGATGCTTTATAGGAAGTTCTACAGGAAGAGTTGAAAGAGGATTTTAGAGGGTTGATGGTGGAAAAACGACGAGAAAGTGGAAATGGTGAATGGATTAGGATGTGAAGGGGTCTAGGACTTGGTAAATGAATCTAAGGAGTGATGAAGGTGGTTGGGTTTGTTCAAGGATGGAGGGAGCAATGTTGCACAAGAATGTAGAAATTAGGGCAAATTGGAAAAGTGTGGCAAATGAAGGGAAGGAATATTGGATTAGGGGTTGGAGCAGGTTGTATGATGGAGGAAGTATAGGAAGGGATGTATTACAGGTGCTCTACACACTATTTTCCAAAACTGATCGAACAAAGACTAGAAAAACCAGAGATCTATCTATTTTGACCTAATCTGTCCTAAAAACCAGAAACATGATGAACAAAAGTTTACAGACAGGAAATCATGTAAGATAATTATGGAAACTAAGAAAGAACAGATCTAAACATGCAAGTACGACTGGTAGCAAATTTTCCAACTAAAAATCTAACACTAGCAATTGCATTAAAAGGCAAAAACAATGTTTTTGTGGCAGCAAGTAGGCCTTGGTCTTAGCTCATGGTCCCAAGGAGGGAGAGATGAGGTCAAGAATTTCTTGATGGCCTTTTTGTAGATATTTTATGTTACCAAACTATCAAATCAACCTGAAGCATGTGAATCTATTTTAATCATCAAAAACAACCTAAGTAACAAAGCAAGATCTTAACCTAAATAACAGAAATTATTTTATGAATGCAAAGAAAACACATAAAAGTACATAAAGGAGGTACTGACACTTGGGTTGGGCCCAACCTCAAGAGCTACAGCCTCCTAAGAAAGCTCAAAGGTGGTGCAAAGTGAAATTTATCTCCATTACTCAAAAAATAATCATGTCACAAAAGTGTTTACAGCAAGAGCTCGAAAATGAGCTGAAATGCAGAGCTGTACTAAAGTGTGAAAAACAATTGTTCAATAGCTAAACTACCAAGGCTTGAAGCATTCCTACTTATGCACCACGAGGACTCCCAATAGCCCTCCTTAACTTTAGGAGCGGGCTGCTCAAAACTGTAGTTAATCAGCCACTTCACAAAATCTGCTCGGCTGCCCCTTGAAATCATCTTTGGTGGGCTATTGAACTCCGAGATAACGGTGGAGAACTCGAGGAAGGGGTCATTTAGTGTAGGAGACACCCTTATTACAAATCCTCAACCTTGTTCCTTCGTATTTGGATGTAAACTTGCTCATAAATGCTTGACCTTGGTCCAAAAGATGTCCAAAAATCTGCAATAAGCATGTATTAGACTTTGTGGTCAAGTGACTATTCTCATTCATTCAATTAACATAAATATATTCAAGAGCATGCATAAAACAATGAATAATGGTGGATTAATCGAGAATAGTAGGTAGAATGAGCCCAATAAGTTACCCATTTTTGGGGCTCATCAAAGAGTATGAAGCATTTCTCCTTGGGTTACAAATGACAAATAATATGAATATTGAATGCCTAATGGTCTATGGAGACTCTATGTTGGTTGTAAGGCAGATAAAAAATGAGTGCCAGGCCAAACACCCTTGGCTGAAGACTTCTAGAATGAAGTGTGGGATTTAATTGGTAGCTTCTTCTTGGCCTTTAATATCCAATTTCTTCCTAGAGAAGGAAATAGAATGGCTAACTCAGTTGCTATAATGGCAAGCAGTTTTGGGCCCCATCAAAATCTGCTCCTCAGGTATGAGGTGGAAGTCAGATACAGACCCTTTATACCTGATAATGTCAAGCACTAGCAGGTATTCGAGGATGATGAGCAGGTGAAATGATTTATAGAATTCATTAGGGAGTTCGCTAACTCCACCATTGATTAAGAAGAAGAAGAAGAAGCAGATCAAGAAACCACTTTGTGGGAAGACACAGTGGCTAGGTGAAAATTTATGCAACTGAAAGGGAATACAATCCCTCACGGACTAGTCCCACTGGAAAGAATTTTTAATAAGGATGACATAACTTCCAAACCAATGGCTCTAGAAATGAACGATCAAGTAGAAGATTGCAATATTGGCTCAGAGGAGGAACCCTAGATGGTCAGGCTGTCGAAAGGAATCTACTTGTAGTATAAATAAAGATACTTAAATCTATTTAAAATCTACAAGGATGTTTTTTCTTGGTCTTAAGAGGATTTGAAAGAATTGGATACTAATATCATACAACATAAGATTCCTTTAAAGGGTGTAATAAAACCATGCAAGCATAAACTTAGGCATATAAATCCACTCTTACTCCTCTCCATTGAAAAAGAAGTGAGGAAGCTACTACATGCCAAGATCCTAATGCCTTTAAGGTACTCTAAGTGGGTGGCCAACTTAGTCTTTGTCTAAAAAAAGAATGAAGAAATAAGGCTATGTGTATATTTTTGGAATCTAAATAGGGCGTCGCTGAAAGATAACTACCCCCTGCCTAAGATGGATTATATATTACAAAAGGTGGTTGGCTCAGTCAGGATGTCCATGCTGGATGGGTTCTCTAGTTACAAGCAAGTGATAGTCCACCTTGATGATCAAAAGAAGACTTCTTTCACCATCTCGTGGGGAACATTCATGTATGCTTGCATGCCTTTCAGCCTTATTAATGCAAGGGCCACATTTCATAGAGATATGGACATAGATTTTGTAGGGGAGCAAGATAAATTTGTAGTCGTTTATTTAGATGATATCATAGTATTTTCTAAGACTGATGAAGAGCACATCCTCCACTTGAATCTTACCTTTGATAAATGCAAGAGGTATGATATTTCTTTGAATCCTAATAAATCTTAGTTTGCCTTGAGTGAGGGGAAGCTACTAGGACACATAGTAGTGTAGGAAGCATGAAAATCAATCCTAAACGAGTCGAAGCCATCAGTCATATTCCTCTACCCAAGAATAAGAAAGAGGTCCAAGCCTTTTTGGGAAGAATAAATTTCTTGAGGAGGTTCCTAACAAACTATGCAGAAATAGTCAAGGGTATTACAGACATGCTTAAGAAGGAAAATGAAGTCAAGTGGAGCCTTGCCCCCCGAGATCTTTCATTAGAATTAAAGAAGCTTTGGCTAAAGCCCCAGTACTAGTCAACCTCAACTATTCAATGCCTTTCTATATATTCTCTTTTGCTTCTCCACATACTATTGCCACAGTCCTACAACAGAAGAATAAAGATCGCTATGAACATCCCATTTCCTTCTTCAACCAATTCCTAAGGGATGCTGAGCTAAAATATAACATCTTGGAGAAATAAGCCTATGCACTAGTCAAGGCTTTGAAGGCATTTTGTATGCATGTGCTACAATTGGAAATCACAATAATTGTCCCAAGGACAGTGGTCAAGGACATACTGGTGAAAGGAGACAACGAAGGAAAAAGGGGTAGGTGGATAGGAAAGATACAAGAATTTGAGCTAGACATAAAGCCTACTAAGCTAATTAAAGGCCAGGGTTTGGCCAAGGTTTTAGCTAAATCTAATTGCCAAGCTCTAGGGATAAAATTGATAACAAAGGAAGGCAGACCATAGGATCATTAGTACAAGATTAAAACATCTGTGTAGAAGATCTATGCTAAATATGAGGGATCACCCTAGTATAAGAAAATAATTCATTATCTATTATTCTTGAGGTGCACTCTGGGGTTGGATAAATCAAAATAGTGAAGTCTGAGATTGCAAGCACAAAAATATATCATATCCAATTGTCAACTATATTGGAAGGACCTGGTGGGAGTTCTGCTACTATGTTTGGTAGAGGGTGAAATCCATAAAGTGATTAAGGAATTTCATGGAGGAGTTTGTGGAGGTCAGTACAGCTGGAAGACCACAACACACAAAATCCTCAAGATATGATTCTACTAGTCTATGATGTTTGGAAATGTTCATTCCTAGGTCAAGTCGTGCCAGAAATGCCAATTGTTTGCTCAGAGACAAAAGATTTCTCCTATCCTACTGATTGCAATGAATGTGGAAGAACCTTTCAGATAGTGAGGACTAGACTTCATAGGAGAAATAAACCCACCATCGAGTGGCCAAAACAAGTGGATATTAATGGCCACAGATTATTTCATGAAGTGGGTAGAATCTAACCCAACCATAAACGCTACAGACTCAGTGGTAATTAATTTTATGGAGGAGAACATATTATCTCGCTTTGGTTATCCTATCAAAATTTTCACTAACAATTATTAGGTCTTCAAATTTGTCAAATTCACCAGCTTCTACCAGAAATTCAATATCATTATTGAGCACTCCACTACCTATTATCCCCAAGGTAATGGATTTGTTGAGTCCTCAAACAAAACTGTGGTGAGGGTGCTGAAGAAGACCATCACTGAGAATTAGAGGAACTGGGACTCTCAACTGAAGTTTTCCCTATGGGAAAATTGAGTAACTCCTAAATGATCCATGGGGAAATCAAATTTTGAGCTAGTGTATGGTAAGTCTGTTGTCTTCCCAATCCAATTAGTGATGCCAGTGGCTAAGTTACTACAAGAAGGTGAGGAAGAGTCAAATTCCTTGATACAAAGGCTAAATCAGCTAGTCAAGCTTCATGAAAACAAAGAACACGTGGGGGCCAAATTTTCAAATTACCAACAAAAGATGAAATCCATGTGTGAAAAGAAGACCAAGGATCAACCTCTTCAACAAGGAGATTTAGTTCTCTGATGGGATGTCAGATGGGAAGACAAAGGAAAACACGAAAAATTTGATCCACTATGGTTCGACCCTTTCAAGATTGTAGAAGAGAGAGGAAATAACATGTACACAATTGAAAATAAGGATGGTGAATCATTAGAGCTGCTGGTAAATGGTGAGTTCCTCAAATTATATTTCCAAAACTGGAGGTACCTGTCTTACACTCATTGTAAATATCAGTGTGTGTGCATTGTAATTGTTATATGAAATTTCTAGTTTATGTTGAAAATTCCACTTTCACAAAATTATCGTTTGTTTAGAAAAGACTCCATGACCAAAGGAGAAGTTCCCAGTTTGCAAGTTCTCAGCATCTTGCTAGCAAGGCATTGTCCCCAGTGGAGCCAATGTTGTCACCTTCTAAAAACAGAGTTCAAGTTGTTCAAAGAGTACCAAAGAACATAGAGGTTTTCATCCATCTTCCAAGCCACAAAAGCTATCAAAGCTAAATCGGACCCTCTCCAATTGATAATATTCAGAATAAGATTTCCAACAGTAGGTGGAAGTACAAAAATAGACTCCCAGATCATAAGTTAGTGCAGATTGAAGATAGCCTTTCAAAGCTAGAAAACAAAGGAAAAATGGGTAAGGGTCAGGCTCATCGCAAATCACAATTGGGGCTTTTCTAAAACAGCAGTAGGGGAAGGCAACAAAATCTATGATCAACTAATCATTGATATTGTAAATCACAAATAGGCATGTCCCAAGGCATGGAACATCGACTTATCAACAATCGGAGGGCCCCGAGCACATTCTATCGGATTATCGATAGTGGGGAGGCCCCACATATCAGACTTCTCTCAATATTAATGATTGAAAATTCTAGATGGGGTCGGGGTTAAGAAGACTATGAAGTGGAGAAGTCCTGATATATGGTAAAGCACCGAGAAGGGATGAAATCCATTTAACAAAGGATTGTAGTGAAAAACCAAGGGCAGGCGGGTCCTTTTCTCTCTCCTCCAAGGGGCCACGTGGAAAAATATCATTGGTCCCTAAGAATCCACATGGCAGAAAACATCATCATGACGTGGCAGTATGGAGGACATGTGGCATGTTGATCTAGCATTTTCAGGGGTCTTAAGGGGGCATTTCTAGGTGACACATGCCACCTCTCACAAAGTGACACATGGTATTGATGACATCACCCATCGCAAATCGGTAATTGGTGATCACACAAAGAAAACTTCCTCTTCCGCTGAAGTCCCTCCAAGCTTGCGAGTGCGCTATGGCAGAAACTCTCTGAGATGTGATATTTTATACAATATATTTAAAGGGTTTTCAGGTCCATCCCTTTTCAAAGGATGCATATTAATCAAACACCCCCCATCTCCAGACGACCCGTATTGACTCCACCCACATCGATGTCTCTGAGGACTTTTGGCCCCCCCCGCCATGTTTCCCTTTATTGGCAGGGGGAGAATTGGTTTCCTCATTAGGTCCCATCGCTACGTATCCCTCTCTTATTATTTTGCACCCCCATCTCCCATACCATTGATCGCTCATGCTCGCTCTAAAAACCATTCATCCTCACACTATCTTCCACCAATGGCCTCACACCCTTTTCCACCTGTCACTTGGCTCCACATCAACTGACCATTACATCCTCCTAGTTATGACACCCTCACTTCTGTTCCACCTCCAATCCCCTACTTCCATGACTAGGTAGTGCAGAAATTCAAAGGCAAGGTGGGTCTGTAGCTTTGGCATTTAATAAGGGAGATGGATCATTCAAACTTGACATGGGTTGACACTAACATAAGTAAACACAGACTTAGTAGCTCGGAAGGACTTCATTATCCCGCATGAGGCCCCCATATAGAGGGAAGATGAAATACTACCCAGGGGTCCTTTGCTTCAGTACTGTGGCATGAAACTGATAGTACCCACTCCCAACTTTAAAGGATGAATGGTTCAAGAAGTAAAGGCAGAAGCGACGAGAGTTAGGTGAGTAACACAGGAGGCCATACCATGAGAAAAATTCAGCCTGAAGCAGAAGTGATCACAAGGATGGCCATGAAGATATTTTATTAACGTGTTCATCTAATTATTGACTGATTTGTTATCCTGGAATGTGCCACCCTTTAATGAGGCAATTAATATTTTGTAATGTTTTTGGGCCACATAGCCATCCCTAGGTAAGACAACTAGTTGACCTAACATTTGAGATTCGACTGAATATATTTCGTTGTAATGAATGTTTAATGCTCCCCTCTCTAGATAAATAGGGGAAAGAAACAATTTACAAAGGTTTTAAAATCCTAAAGAAAAAGTTACATGTTATGCTCAGACTGTATGGCTTTATAAGACAAATATTTTAGAATATCAAGTAAATGGTGGTGATTCCCCCTTCGAGTATTACAATATGTTATCCCTATGTTAAAACCCATTATGTTCATGTTTATTCTCTGAAATCATGCAATCATAACTGCTAGAAATATTTCATACATCCTCACAGATTCATTTGCATTGGCATATTAATGCATGTGCCTATATGGATTATTGAGATTATATCTTTAAAATTGTGCTACATGAATCATAGCATTTAGTCTCTCTTTTGTCCATTATATCTACTCGTAACTCAAATACGTGTACAAATTCCTAATGCTTCAAGATCTATGTGTTAAATGTATAATTCTTGATGCTTTAATCTCTATGTGATGAGTTTCTCTTTCTTCTTATCCTCTCCCATTTCTCTACAAAATCTTATTAAACTTTAAGTCCTTAAACCACTCGGTCTCCACTATTTTATGAACATATTTTTGAGAACTACATATGTGAAGAAGCACCAGAAATACATGACTTATACCTTTATATGCATGAGCCACTCCATTCCTTTTAATATATATTTAATATATGTGATGTCTCCATTTTTCTGAGAATCATTTGAGACACACAAAATCTAGATGTGCCCAGTCACTGGTCTTGCAAGCAATCGAAGGTTGTCTCTGGGAGTGACAATAGTACGAAGCTCTATTTATATGTGATACGGTTATAAAAATACAAAAAAAAGGAATTTCAAAAATAATAGGGGCTTCCCCAAGAATTCATATCATAACACATATAATCTACACGACCAACTAGGTCATATCAAAATTGTATAAAAGAAAAATAAGAATATAACTCACAAGGCATGCCAAAAGGTTTCAAAGTTGTCCAACCATATCCACTGCAAGTGTCATCGTCAATTCCCATGCTAGAATGTACAACTATAATAATTAAAACGAATGAAATCAATAATACATATTATTTTTTTAAAATATTGCAGCTACAAAATCTTTGATATGTAGCAACTATAATTTTTTTTATCCAATAAGAGTAGTTCCTTCCATTAAAAAAAAAAAAAAATACATAATGTACATTTTGCGAGTTATTGCCAAAATTTAGCAACATCTGACACAAAAAAAACCACAAAACCAGTGCATACACTACCAATGCACTATTTAAACATCAACAATCGCACTAGAAAGCCTTCTTTCCTTCTTAACCTGAAAAAAATGAAAAGTTCCAAAGCGTTGATGGGTCCACTAGACTTCGGAAGTCTCGTGCCACAAAGAGCCCTTCACACCTTAATGAGGAGGGCCCACCCAAAAATCCAATGGTCCACAAAGCATAGAGAGTCTTGTCATCCCTCGAGGATACAATGGCTTTGATCTATTTCGGATGCACCAACATGCCCAACACTTAAAACTCAATCGGACCCGAAATGAAAACAAAATTTCTTTCTATGAAATTTCAGACCGTTTTCTATATTAACTTTCGACTAGTTTAATTGCCCAACTTTTGTGTGATCCAAGCCTCTCCGATCTGATGGTTTTGAAGCGATTTCAGGTCCACAACATGCACACTCATTAGAATTCCAAACGGACTCGATGGGTGGCACTAACTGCCACTTTATAAAATTTCAGATCTGTTGTTTGGGCTATCCTCAATGCAACTTTCTGCCTGATATCCATCAGATGTTGGCGCTCATTGCCATCAAAGGTCGTTTGCCCATCCACCTACTCTCTTTTTACTCCTTTCCTCTTTCCTAACATTGGTGCACTATTTCTTCTCTCCATAGGTCGAATTATTGCCTGTCTTTCATGCTTTGAAGATATTCCCTGTCTGTGGTTTCCTGTCTATGATAGTCCTTGCGAAGTTTCCCTCAGGGAGTTGCCTCCCACACATAGCATCTATTATCTCTTGTACACAACACACCCTCATTTGACAGTCGATCTGCTAATCTGTTGGCATTTTTGCATACATGAACAAATCTGAGTGTTCTTAGGGTCCTCAGGTGGAGTTGAATGTGTTGATAGACCTGTAATAAACGCCAATGTTTGGATACTTTTTCTGGTGCCAAGCGGTTGCCTATCTTTTTGACCGAATTGATTGTCAATTCAGAGTTTGCCTCTATGATTTTATTGTGTAAATTGTACTTAATCAAGATTTCTAGGCATTACTCTAGGGCCATGAGATCTGCATATTATTTGTGGCATTCCCCAAGTGACTATGAAAGATAACTTTTATGCTTCCCTATTTGTCTCCTATGACTCCTCCATACCCAGCAACCCCAGGGTTTCCCTTGGAGGCTCCATCTATATTAAATTTCAAAAATCCTTGGGGGGGTGGTTGTCAGAAGTCCTTCCCTGCTGTTTTATATGTTACTATATTGCTAATGCCCTAGGGTACATGTGGCTGGAGGCCCAAATTCAAAAGAATGTGGGTATCTTGTTTACAAGGAGGGCTCTCAGGGGGTTGCTTTATAAGAGTGTTTACAATTTCTTCGAGTTGTCTTAGAATCTGAGCTATGATGCTCTGGGTTGAGCCTGTTCTATTCTTGAAGATTCTGTTGTTTCTTTCTTTCCAAACATCCCAGATCAAAAAACCTGGGATCAGAGTCCATACTCTGTTAACTATTTCATTTTTTGAGAAGTCTTTCCTCCAATTTTTTAGAGTTCCTGTGATGCTGCTTTAGTTCGTATTAGTCTGCCTAAAAATTGAATCTACCCAATTCCATAAGGTAGAGGTGAAAGTGTAGAGGTTAAGTAAGTGATCCATAATTTCTTCTTGTAGGCCACATAGCTGACATCTAGATGGACCAGCTAAGCCTCTTTCTCTTAGATTTTCCCAAGTCGGAACTTTTTTTTGGTTTACCAACCACATGAACAGTTTGATTTTGATTCTTATCAAGGTTTGGAAGGTCAAGTCTAGTGGCATTTCTTTTGGCTTCTTTGAGGTTGAAGTTGCCTGCACTGTTTTTTCCCCATCTTAGTTGGTCAGACGAAGTTAAAGTAAAAATCTTTCTTTGTTCTAGGATCATTGCAAGAGCTTTAGCCTGGGCTTTCAAAGGGGTTTCTTCACTGTATACTAGGTCCTTCCAAGTTCTCCATTTTCCATTGTCCCTTGTCTGATCCCAAAAATCACTAACCCTAAGCAGCCCTTTATTTTCAGTGTCATTTTTGAGCATGTCTAGTCCTCATTTGCATAGGTTAGGCTCCTGCTGCCAGTTATCCTCCCAAAACCAGGCTAGGTTACCATCTCTAGTTTCCTAGAAATTATCCTTCTGCACAATAGCATTTTTCTCCCAGGAATTGTTCCAAATATGGGAGCCCTTGATGAGCCCTGTCATTCTGATATGGTCCCTTTCTTGCCAGTTATTTGCATACTTATGCTTCCAGAGCTTAGCCCAAGGGGTTCTTGTTTCCTTTAGCCATCTCCACCAAAGTTTTTCCTAAGGGGTTCTTGTTTCTAGGTCATGAAGTCCCAAACCACCATGGTTTTGGGTTTGCAGAGCTTTTCCCAAGCTAGTAGAGCCCATTTATTTTTCTCTTCCCCTTTGCCCCAAAGAAAACCTCTTTGGATGTTCCTAATGTGTTGTAAAACTCCTTTTGGTGCAGGTAGAGTAGAAAACATGTAGATGGGTATGGTTTGCAGGATAGATTCTATCAGCACTAGCCTTCCAGCTAAGTTTAAGGATCTGCTTGTCCATTTTCTGATTTTGTCCTACAATTTATTTATCGCTGACTCCCTAACTTCCTTGCTTAGAGGTTTTTCTGTAAGAGGTATTCCTAGATATTTTGAGGGTAATTGATCTCTTTGGAATCCGAGAATTGTGGTGAGATTTCTCTGAATGGCAATATCAGTATTAAAAAAAGAAATTTTTTATTTTTTGAGGCTTACCTCTGTATCAGCAGCCAGTGAAAAATTGTTCAGGATATGTTTGAAAGCTTTTGATTCCTTGAACATGGGTGTACCTTGTAGCATGGTGTCATCTAGAAATTGTTGATGAGTCAAGGTGTCCCCATTCAGGGTTAGTTTGAGGCCTTGGATTCTATATTTCGCTTTGGCTGATTTAATCACTTTACCCAAACCTTCCATCATGAGAATAAAGAGGAAGGGGGGAAGTGGATCTCCTTGTTTGAGGCCTATTGAAGGCCTAAAAGTTCTGGATGGAGAGCCATTAAGAAGTATAGAAAAACTGGCTGTGGTAATAAGGGCCATTACTAATGTTATCCAGTTGTGGTCGAAGCCATAAGCTTTTAGTACCTCTCTGATGTACGACCAATTGAGCTTATCATAAGCTTTCTCTAGGTCAAGATGTATGATCATACCCACATGCTCATTTATCTTGAGAGAATGAACCACCTCGTGAGCTTGAATGATGTTATTGACAATTTTCCTTCCTTCCACATATCTAGTTTGCTCCCCAGACACAAGAGTTGGAAGAAGGGGCTTGAGTCTGTTTGCAACCACTATAGAAATGATTTTGTACACCACATTTCATAAAGCTATGGGTCTATATCTATTAGGTGTCATATCTTTTTCCTTCTTTGGGATTAAGGCTATGAAATATGCATTGAGCACCCTTAAAACTATTTTTGAGTTTCTAGAATCCTACACATCATCAAGAATGTCTTGTTTGACTATTTCCCAACATGTTTTGAAGAAGTCTACGTTGAACCCATCTGGGCCTAGGGATTTCCCATTCTGCATCTCTTTGATGACTTCATTGACCTCCTCTTCAGTCACTGGCATGTTGAGATTGTAATTGTCTTCCCTGGTTACTAGTTTTGGAATGTGTTGAGTGAATTTGTTGATAAATTGTAATGTCTAAGAGAGGCTCGTCGGCTATACTCTGAAAATGTTGTACCATAACAGACTCCATTTATTTGTGGGTGCTTAGCTCTTTCCCTTGAGTATCTTTGAGTTTTACAATCTTGTTATGAGCCCCATGATCCATGGTTGACTAGTGAAAAAACTTTGTATTTCTTTCCCCTTCTTTAATCCATTGCACTCTCGATTTCTGTCTCTAGAAGATCTCCTCTTGTTGGCATCTATTCTCCCATTCATGTTGAAGAGAGTCAACTTTCATTTTCCTTTCCTCGGTAAAGCCATCATTGATGAGGATTTGGTTAATTCTTTGAAGTTTCTATTCAACTTCTCTTTTGTCTTTGAAAATATTTCCGAACTCATTTTTGTTCCATTCTTTAAGCCTGAGTTTGATGTGTTTCAGTCTTTGTTGTAGTAGGAACATCTTTGTGCCTTGCACGGGTATGTCTTCCACCCACCATTTTCCAATGTTGGTGATGAAGTAAGGGTGAGTGAGCTAGACATTTTCAAACCTGAAAGGTTTGTTCCTGAGAGTGCCTATGAAAGAAGCTTCAAGACGGATGGGCCAGTGATCCAAGCCCCCAAAAGGAAGGATTACAGTAGTCAAGTCAAGGCCAGTGAGAAATAGGCATTCCAAGATAATGAATATGTCTAGTTTAGAGGCAACTTGAGAAGCCCCTCCCCTCTTATTGTTCCATGTGAAGGTGCCATTTATTGTCTACATATCCACCAGCCTCATGTTGTTTAAGAAGTTCTAGAAGGAAATGGAGTCTCTAGTATTCTGGTCCCGGCTTTTTTCTCTGTAAGAGATCTGATCATGTTGAAGTCCCCTCCAAAAATCCAGGGCATCACAAGATGTCTCTCTCTCAGATCCTCCAGTGAGTTGAGAAGCCTGAGTTTGTCTTCAAGTTTTTGAGGACTATAGACATTTGTGATCATATAGAGTACCTTGTCACCCAAAGCTTGGATAACCATTGAAAGGTAATTCCTAGATGCTTTAGCATCCAGGATTCCAAATTTTTGTGGATTACAAAGAGTGGTAATCCCTCCTGCTGTGTTTTTTGCTTTGACTTCTAGATACTCATACTTAATAAGCCATTTGCTATGTATCTCTCTTATTCTTTCTATTGAACATTTTGTTTCCTATATAAACACCATAACGAGTTTTTCTTCTTTTATTTTATTGCTGAGATTTCTTTGTTTTCTTTTACTTCCTAGTCCCCTAATGTTCCAAGTTGTGAGCTTCATTATGAAAGGTTTGTAAATGAGTAATTAGTTAGATCTTTCATCTTGCTTTAGTTAATCATGAGTTTCCCACACTTTGTTAGTAGCTCATTCTATCTCTTCCTTCCTCTTTTTCTGCTTAGGGTCTTGGTAGGGTGTTTTGATGTTACCTCCATTTGTTTTACCACTCTATTTTCCTAGCTATCATGGTTCCTCTTGATTCCAGTAGCCTTTGCTTGAGTTTTCTAGAGGAAGAGTTGTTGTACTCTGTCAAAATCCTCTTATGGTAGAGAATCAACACCTCTGTTGGTTCCCTACTCCGGGGACATTTCTAGATCCAAATTCTCCCTCTCAAGAATCTCCTGTAGTTCGTGGTCCTCCATCCCAACTTCACTTGGGGTCATTTCTTGGTCCCTGCCTAGCTCCATAGTGCTTGGCAGATCCTTCCTTAATTTGTTGTTCTCATGTGTGACCTCCATGCTTTCATATTTTTCCTTCTCTGCAAGTATTATCCTCTATTTCCATGTCTGTTCCATTGTCCCCACCTTATTCCTCTAAAATCTTAAAACTTTTATGACTTGGTTTCTTACCTTTGCTAGGTTTCTTTTGCTACTCTTTCCCCCTCCTTTACCTCTACCTCCCACCCTTGTGAGGCCTTCAGGATCTTTTCCTATGTTAGGTTTTGTATTGTCCTCTAGTTTGTTTAGTGGGCAGTCTCTGAAGAGGTGCCCATGTTCATGAGATTTGTGGCATTTGAATGGGACATGCTCATAGTCCACCACTTGCACCCATTCTTCATCATATACTTCTAGAATAATTTCATTCGGAAGTGCTCCTGATAGATCCATTCCTACACATATGCATGCGAATGAGGTATATTTTCCTTACAGAGTCGCGTCTGATATTTTTAAAAAATGACCTAATTTATTGCCTATGGCTTTTAAGGATTCAGGCAGCCAATAATCTAAAGGTAGGGAGTAGAGTCTAATCCATATCAGTACCAAGGTGAATGTTTCTCACTCCCGGACAAAATTCATCACCAATGGTCACATGTAAAGTCCTGCAACAACATAGAAATATGGTCCCCCTTCAAACACTCTGTCTTTATCTACTAGGTTTGAGAAAACCACTGTGAAGAAACCCTTAGACCTAAGATGAAGGGTTATTTCTCCCTTTTGCTTCCAATAATTCCTTATCCAAGTGTACAAAGCCTTCTCTATTGGCCATATCCCCATAAATTTGCAAATGATCGCATGTGTCGCCATGTGATCTCTCTGCGGTTATAACACCAGATCACTTAGGAAAACCCAAGGTTTGATAGTTGACCTAGGTTTACAGGGTCTAGTCATGGTCTTTTTCTCAGTTCTCTGACTACTTTCACCTGTTTTCGTCCCTTTTTTGACTTCCTCATGACCCTCCTCATGTTCATGATGTTTGCGGCTTTTCGGTATTTTTTTACTTATTTTCCCCATTTATGCCTCCATTGGATTTTTGAATCGATTCAGACCTGCCTCCTTGTTTCTGTCTACTACAACCTATTTGTAGGAGGGAGTGGAGCTCCCCCCTCCTTTCCCCTCCATTGCTACCAACTCGCATCATTTTCTCCCTGTTCAAAACCCTCGCTCCCGTCTTCCTCGCTCTCGGATCCCTTCGATATGTAGTAGCTATCAAACTGATAAAAAAAATTAAATAACATCCATACCTTATAAATTTTTTTCTTAAAAAATAAACAAACTAAAAAGCGCTACTTGTTAGAAGTTTCACTCTTCAAACCTGATGTAATCACAACTTTAACCTTTGCAGACTTAATAATAACTTGGATGTCCAATGATTTTTATTTCTTGTCTTACCCAAAACCCTTTTTATTGTTCTTTTCAACTGTAAGTCTATTTAACATCTTGAGTTGACTATTTCCCTATTGGAGTTGGTGGTTTGTGTTCTCAAGGCAAGGGATTATAATAGAATATCTTTATTGCCAATACATAATTTGTATAAACCTTTGAGAATTGGCTTTGTATTGACAATGATCATCATAGTTAAGAGCGTCCCCATCGGCTTGGCTGAAGACACTATCATACATAAAGTCATAAAGAAGATCATATTCTGGTGTATTCTTTTTCGATATTGGTTCCTCAGGAGGGTCAATATAGACCTAAAACTATATGGTAGGAACATATTTAGATTTATCATTGTGCTTGGGCTATTCTATGGGTTGTTTCTTTGTTTTTAATTTGAGACAACATGTTTGGATTATGCTAACCCTTTTCTTTCTTGTGTGTAGGTTGAAACTGGCCAGTATACTCTAATAGGCTTTTCTCAAGGCCAAAATTAGCATTCGGTTCTAATATAACGTGTTGATACTTGAGCTTGTTTGACATCTACAAGTAACTATAGCAGCCATATAATCGATAGGTTCACTAATTCTGATTTGTATATGCCTGACTTGACCGAATGAAAAGGTTTTTAAAGACCCAAATCATCATGACCTTGAGAAACAAAGGGGTTTGGTGTATTTATTTGATAATCCTTCTAATTTCTTATGACTCTAGGTGGTACCTTCTCCTCATTATAACCTTGAGGGTTTTCAAACTTGTTATGGAGGAGAAACAAATTCTAAGTATCCCTAAGTTGGGATAACAAAACTTAACCGGGATACAAATTAACTTGTGATGAAATAGATTTCATTCAGGGTTTTTCCAGCCTCTGATAAAATTTGGACATCTTGGATAGAATTTTATGAAATTAAAACAAAAGGTTCAATTTGTGACCCAAAAAAACCATCAACATACGAATATGATATAGAAATATGAGGCCATATCTAGCTTCACAGGTAATGGACTACCTAATAAAGTAAACCAAATCTTTCCATTTCTTCTTTAACAGAGGTACAAGAATACCTTTAACATTATAGGTTTCCTCCTTTGAAGTGAGAAATTTGTGTCGAGTAATGTTCTATATAGGAAAATTCTTCAGCTCCTTCTCACCCTGGTTGTATAGGTGGGTCACTTCAACTATGAAACCCTCATTGCCTGATATTTCTATGTCTCCCACTTTGGTGATGTGATCATTATAATTCAAGGCAATATCCTTGACCAATTCATCGTTATGAACCTGGAAATATTGTATGAAACTCCACCATCCTACCTCATTGAATAGAGTTAGGTATTCATCATACACCTTTATAACCTCACTATTGGGTGGCTCAACTATGACTACATGGACCATGGAAAAGTAGGCGTGGGAATGTACAAGTGATTTCACAAATAGAGAAGGAAAACAAGTGAGGTAGGATTTCACAAATCCAAGCCCTAAACCTTCAAAGGGTGAAATAAAAAGGGATAACCCCAAAATTGAACGCATAATAGGGAAAATGGAACCACAAGTTCAAAATTACCCAAAGAATAGATAGTACTTGATAATACTAAATCAAATTGAAGGAAAGTTGGAGTAATAATAAAATACCACCCTCAATATTTTCATCCATATAGTTATAATCTAATTTTTAAAAATTCAATGAGATAGGACATACATCATACCACCTCATCAATACACCATATAAAATTTTTATTTCAAGTTTTAAATCCCACAAGACTATCAATGTTTCATAGTGAGTTAAAAAACATAACATATGGTGCTCCATAATACTTTGGTGGAAATACTTAACATATGGTGTCATTATTTGAATCAACATATGAAATATGGTATTTCATCCAAATCATAATATTAGTTGGTTGCAAAATTTTATATGAAGAATGGTATTTTTTTATCACAGGTGTTATAGACATTTTTGGGCACTTCAACCCCAATCAAAAATGTCCATAAACTGAGGGCTCTTAAGTCCCTAAAAGTGTTGCTTCACTTCCTGAAGGAACAAGGTCAACTGATTACATCATCTCCCAAAAGTTCTCCACTTAAAACTGCTCATAAATGGTCAAAACTGGACCATACTGAAAGCTCAATGCAGAGGGTGCGATGCATATCACCTTCCCAATGTACAGGGTGTGATGCATACTAATTTTCTTCTCTATAGGGTGCGATGGTCGGGAATGGACAAATGGCAGGGACAAAAATACGAGGTGGAAGATCATGGAATCTTCCAGAAGCTTCCCCTCTGACACTTGCCTCTCCATTTTTGACCAGGGATGAGTAAGAGATCATCATTCTCCAAGTGGAAGAAGGAAATATCAGAGAGAATATACTAATCAAGATCCCAAAAGATGAATCACCTCTCTGTAATCATCTATATATGGATCCCTCATCACAGAGATCCAGAGGGTGGAATTTTGTATCTTATAGAGAAGTGCTGTTGGTATTTTAGTGTACATTCACAGTGTTGGGTGATCTAGATTTGATTGAGGTGAAGAAGGGCTTCTTAGCTAGAGGATGATGCTGGGTTAGAGCACATGGTTGTAATCTTCTTGCTACTTTTCATCTGAATAAAGCTGTTCTTGTTTCCTTCCATATTCTTGTGTACTTGTTTATATATGCTTGTATATGGTTAATGCACATCTGATCCTACATTATTTATGAATTTAGATTCTTGTTTCTTGCATAGTAGTATGTTGCTGTGATTCCATAGGTCCTTTTGATGCTGGGCAGACAAAGTAGAAGCGACAAAACTCTATCAAGAAGGAGAGGAAATCAAGTACAAGACTCAGGTTGGCCCTCTTGGTTCTCCTCTCATCTATTTTCATAAAAGGAATCAATAATAGACTTTGATTGTTTGTTTCTAATATAGCCACCCATCTTAATGGGAATAACAACATCCGAGTGGAAACTATTCCTGTATAACAAAATGGCGACTCTGTTAGGGAGCAACTAGATTACTTGTTAGCCTATCTATCCTTGTTTCTTTTATAAACATACAAACGGAGCCTGAAGTCAAGCAAGCTAGCCTTCGAACTGCATTTGTCATACAAATGCAAAGTAGATCAATGCTGCTTCAGTCAATCTTTGTGTTTTGTTTATGAATTAAACAATAGATCTGAAAGCAATCTAATTGCCCTAAGTGGTGGCTCTAGTAACCTCTTAGATCACCCCTGTGTTTTACATACATTGATCTTTACTTATTCAGCCTAAACACCTGAACTAGATTGCAAACTGTAAGTGAAATCTCGTTCAAAGTCTCGCACTGCTACCATCGCACCCTGCCTTCAAGGCAGCCTGTATGCATCGAACTTTGCGAATGGAGTAGGTGCACTACATACTGAGTTCACTGTGTAACAGGTGCGATGGTAAAGGATGATTGACTTTACCCTCTGACTGTGGATTTTTCTCATTGTTTTCTGTCTTATTCAAGAGTTTTTTGTTGTCTGTAATCAATGTACTTCTGTGAAAACCCCCTTCTCTTTCATTATTCCGCCTCCTTAGTGCAAAGAACTATAAATGTTTTTTATGTATTGTGCGTTGTTTTAGTTCTCTTTTGCAAAAAGTAGCATAGTCGAACTGTCGTCTCTAGATCTGAAAGTGTCATAGCTGTCGTTTTCATTTTTAGAAAGCAATTCCATTGTTTTAGATATTCAATTATACAGTTAGTGTTGCATACGATTTGGATTACTATTTTTAAAGTGTCGAAAAGCAATTTCCATTTCAAAATTGCAAAGTGTCTCTCTTGCTTTCACTTCGTTTTGAAAAAGAATTTTGTTGAGTACAGTCGCTTTAAAAGTAATTCAGTTTTGCACATAGCTTTCTTAATGTCATTCACACATTAAGTGAGCTGAAAAACAAATACATGCATGTGAATTTGCATTTTGAATGCTTGGCTTGATTTAGGACTGTGCATTTTAGCGTGTGCTCTGTGCTCTGTGAAGAAAAGATGCTTGACTTTCTTCCCTTTAGTAGCTAAGATTTTCATTGCTGAAAGAAGATAAATCATCTGTTTATCATCGTATACTGCATTTAGGAATTATACATACATCACGTGGTGAACCTGAAAGGCAAAGTGTTAAGCAAGATCAACTTAAAATAAATCCAATGAATCTAACAATGCTTTGGAACTTAACGCACAACATCTAGAGGTCTAGGCTAGAGACGTATTCTGGCGTCATAAAACATGGTAACTGTTGCTTTCAGTGTTGGTTGGGTGATTCCTCCACTCTGAGATGACAAGTAGCAGTATGGACTTGTGCTCCCACGTACTGTCACGTATATATCGGGAGACCACAATAGGCTTCATCCTTTATCCTTAAGAAGCCGTGTCTGCCGCCCTATCGATTGTAATGCATTGAACACAACATTCAGGAAGATTGACTGCCATACCGTAAAAAGTATTCTATAGTTTTACGATTGGTTTGGTAATCCTCTCTGCCTAGATCTCCAGAGAATTCAATTTTGCTGCTTTTTAGATTCCTTAAAGGAAAAGGTCCTCTGAGCACTTGTCACTTCAAGCTCAATAAAAATTGAAGGCGACTAGAGTCATCCTTTTTTTTTTCTCGACTCTTTAAAATTGAAAAAAAAAGTTGTGTCAAAGCATCTAAAATTCATTTAATTCGAATTTTTTTTTTTCCCTTTATTTTGAGTTGATCAAGTAATCCGCAATCGTGGAAGAAAGTCAATCAAAACCCCATCGTTCGAGGAGACTTACGAGTCAACCATCGTTGACTCTGGAAGTGAAGCCATTTCAGACAAAGCGAACTCGTTTAATTGGATCAAAGTCCCCTAGGTTGGTTGGAGCAAGCACTCCAACATCCTCAAAGACTCCAGTTACTCCGAACATTTCTGGAATCCCTGCCTTTACAGAAGAAATTCTGCAACAGCAAAAGGACATTACAACTGATCCTAGTGTGACGGTTAACACTTCTATCCCTGAACCGGCTCCGTCTGCAACCGATTCGGAAGGTGTTACTCCCCAACCGTCTGCTGCTTCAGAACTTACATATTCTTCGGCACCAAAAATATTTTACAGACCTGACGGTCTGCCTCTTCCTCCTGGATTGATTGCCATAGAAGAGATTGTGGAAGATCCTCCGTCTAGCACT
>APFE031224761.1:1063-30677 GCA_000404065.3 Pinus taeda | reverse complement strand
CATGAAAAAATGTTGTCAAAATAATGTATTGTATTGTATCTTATTACAGGTCACCTCCCAGCTTGGAAAAACTTCGGACCCTCATAGTAAAGCATTTCACCTGACAGCAAAAAAGATTAACGACCTCATGCTTTAGGGGGCAACTGTTATAGCCATTTTTGGGCACTTCAAGCCCAATCAAAAATGTCCATAAACTGAGGGCTCTTAAGTCCCTAAAAGTGTTGCTTCACTGCCTAAAGGAACAAGGTCAACTAATTACATCATCTCCCAGAAGTTCTCCACTAAAAACTGCTCATCAATGGTCAAAACTAGACCATACTGAAAGCTCAATGCAGAGGGTTCGATGCATATCACCTTCCCAATGTACAGGGTGCAATGTATACTAATTTTCTCCTCTGTAGGGTGCGATGGTCGGGAATGGACAAATGGTAGGGACAAAAATGTGAGGTGGAAGATCATGGAATCTTCCAGAAGCTTCCCTTCTGACACTTGCCTCTCCATTTTTGACCAGGTATGAGTAAGAGATCATCATTCTCCAAGTGGAAGCAGGAACTATCAGAGAGAAGACACTAATCAATATCCAAAAAGATGACTCACCTCTCTGTAATCATCTATATATGGATCCCTCATCATAGAGATCTAGAGGCTGGAATTTTGTATCTTATAGAGCAGTGTTGTTGTTATTCTGGTGTACATTTACAGTGTTGGGTGATCTAGCTTTGCTTGAGGTGAAGAAGGGATTCTTAGCTGGAGGATGATGTTGGGTCAGAGCACATGGTTGTAATCTTCTTGCTACTTTTCATCTGAATAAAGCTATTCTTGTTTCCTTCCATATTCTTATGTACTTGTTTATATATGCATGTATATGGTTAATGCACATCTGATCCTGCATTATTTATGAATTTAGATCCTTGTTTCTTGCATAGTATTATGTTGCTGTGATTCCACAGGTTCTTTTGAAGCTGGACAGACAAAGGAGAAGCGGCGAAACTCTATCAAGAAAGAGAGGAAATCAAGCGCAAGACTCAGGTTGGCCCTCTTGGTCCGCTTCTCATCTATTTTCATAAAAGGAATCAATAGTAGACTTTGATTGTTTGTTTCTAAGATAGCCACCCATCTTAGTGGGAATAGCAGCATCCGAGTGTACACTATTCCCGTGTAACAACAAGATAGGTCATTCATGTATAAAAACATTGAGTTTGACATTAAGTAATATGTGAAGAACTCAAAATCACCATTTAGTGATTACCAATAAAGTATTGAGATGAGAATCATAACATTCAACTGTAAGTCATAAAAAATTGTCATCATGGAATCAAAAACCATGTCAAAATATCCACGTGGCATAATACATTGACATTGAGTAAAACAATTGAAGCCATCACATGAAATAAATAGTGAAAACCGTATAATAAGAAAAGTTATTTAAAATCTTAAAAAAAAGTATATTGAAGGACATTCAAACCAATTATATCAAGAATGAATCAATAATAATCGTGTATCTACATGTGGGATGTTAGATTCCTATACCAATAGGAGTCATAATTTTGATTGACTAAGGTTAAGCCTTGTAATATTGTACATACCTTTGCTTTCTGCAAATGTTTTCCATATTAAAAAAAATTAAAAAATGTAAAGAGGGTATGCCCTAAAATAATAATCAAAGGACAAAAAGAATGAAAATAGGTCACAAAAAAAATGAAAAATATGAACCCAAAGAAAACAAAAAGACCATGAAAGTGTGCAAGTCAAAAGGCCACTACTATTTACTTTTTTATACTTAATGAATGATTGTGTGTAGCTTGTCACTTATGCCACAATCCATGAATATCCAAAATGTTTAAACTTGGATATTGCATGTTTTAAATTTCATGTCTATAGATAGAGAATAAAATCTGACCAAACAATGTAATCTTGGTAGATTATTAGATAGGTAGAGTAAATAAAAGAGCTCAATTGTATAAATTGAGCCCATGGATGAAATAAGGTTTGAGTTAGATTAGCTTGCTATGTAAAGAAAATAAAATATTGATAAGGGCTTTCTAGCTTAAATGCACCCTAATAAAGTGAAGAAAAAATGGTAGAATGAGTAGATCGGTAAGTAGAAGAAAGGTTGCAGAAGTATGGTGATTGATTAGACAAAAAACATATTTATCATTTTTCATCATATGTACCAAATATGAATGGACAATAAAGCATGCAAATGGATTTCGAAGTCAATTAATTAACCTCCCCCACTCATTTCACCTTTTTACTTAACTAATTTCCCATAATAAAGCTTAAAGTACTCAAAAACCTTTAAGTCAAAGAGGCTCACAACATTTCTTTGACTTTTGGAGGGACTGGACCCTCTACTCAAAGACTTATGGATATCAAGTACTAGACTCCACTCATAAAATTTCAACCCCCCCCTTTAGTTCATTCATTTTCCTAATAATACTCCTTTTCCTAAGGTTAAAACACTTTTCGCCTAGGAAAAAGAAATTCTCCCCCCATATAAAACCCTTTTCATACCAAAAACCCACAAAAATGTTTTACCCTAAGTATTAGTGTAAATATTTGGAAACATGTAATTCATGAGAAAACATTTTACTTAAATGTTTTTCCCTTTTCCACCAATGTTTCATATTAATGACTAACTTTATTATAGTAAATCCCGATAAAAACCAAAATTTCCGTATATATTTAACTCCTATGTATTAAGTAACCCTACACCCAATTTAATTATAAACTAAGATTTTCATCTAAAACCCAACCAAAACCTTTAACTTGTCAATCTGCGATCAAGTTAATTAAGCCCCCTTTTTAATCCACTGTTAATTATCCTAATGGCCTAATCTCACTTTAAGCCATTATTAACCCTGATACCTCCATAATTAGGTGCCCATCGGGCCCCCCACTATCCTCTTCACAACTTCTCCACCTGAACATCGTGCGATCATACCCCCTCCTTATCTGATGGCCCTTATCCATATCGGGCCAACCTGACGTCCATCCTTTACCCACCCAATAAAGTGGTTTCCCCCCTGGCCCCTAGTGCTACGTGTCATATCATGAGTGAAATCGGGCGGCCCCTACCAAATACCACCAAGCACCCTAAAGTAGTGCAAAATAAACTGCTTACCACCCTCCCGCTATGTGACAAATTAACCACTATTCACCATGTACCTGCCAAAAAAATAGCTTTTCGTGTATAAAAGCCAAAAGCCCCAAAATTGTTTCTTTTCACTAAAATTTCATCTGCAAACCTCTATACGCATGCATGAAACCTGCAAATGTCGAAGCCATCAACCCACGTACAATTTCATTCCAAATACGCCGCAGACAAGCTAGTTGGCCTTGCAGCCTATAAGAAGCCCATTCAACTACATGCAGTCACCAGCCACCTGGTCAGAACCAATTCACCCCAGTTCCAGGTATTTAAACTAGAATTCACCAAATACCCTGTCAATTTCAAAGTAACCAGTTGTTGAGTGTTTTAGTTAAATTAATTAAAAATACTCAAGAGCTTGAGAAATAAACCACTACAGAAAATCGTTGCCCTAAAAACTCTGAATCCCTCCCCACACTCAAATCCACAAGAACTGAGTATGGCTACCCCAATTGCAATGGATGTGAGGCCCATCACTATGCCTCATTTAGACCTAGACCATCTTCCCCTGGCTAACAAAGACTTCCAGATAAAAGATATCACTGTCATAGAGCTCTTGCTTAAAGTTCATTGCCAAAGTAGGGACAAGTTCCTGAACCATGCTGATGAAATTGGCCTTTGGGAATCAAATTTTCCCAAGTACCAGTTCCCCCAAGTCCACATATTTCCTTAAATTGTGCATATGTGCTATGCTTGCTACGTCCCCAGTCACAGGACCATCATGTCTCATGACAAGAAGGTCCTTTTCACTGTTACGGCCAAATCCATCAATGAAATGTTGCAACTTCAATTAGGACTGAACATAACTCCCCTCTCAATTGGAGACCTATTGAAATGATACCCCAAACTCAGCTCTGCCAAATTGGCCCAACTATTCCAAACCTCCATCGTAGAAGAAAATCACATCCCCAATAACCCCCCTCCATATGTAGCAACTATTTTTCCCCTTGGGGATGAAATATTGTAGCCATGATATCTTGTGTTTTGGGTTACTCCACAAGTGAGTACATTGATGAAATTATCCTGGCTCTCATGTCCATCTAATACCCCACAACAAACTCCTGCAACCATTTATGACTTTGCCACATTCATAGCTAACAGGATGCATGAGCAGTTCACAAGAATGGGAAATGAAAGGGTATTCAAATACTCTTCAGTGTTATACCATATGTTCCTATATTATCAGTCTGATAAGTTCCCATTCACCATCCAAAAACTGGACACCAAGGGTCAACCAAGCTCAGTCATTTTTTGGACCCCATTAATCCATGAGTACCAGTCTCCATACTCTTATTCAGACTTTATTGACTTATTTGTACATCTAGTTATGACAATGTTGATTGGAAACACTCCAAGAATCAATCCAGAAATAAAGAGAGTCCTTCAACTATCAAAGCATACCAAAGTGGGTGATTGGTACCTTTACTAGAACCACACAGAGATCAAGATATATGGTTGCATGCTTGCACCATACAAATTGCCAAGATACCTCCCTATGAGGTTGTTTGCATTAGAATACTACAGGGAAATTATCAATGTAGATGAAATAAACTTTGTAAATTCCAAGAAGAAGGCCATTTTCAAAATAAAAGACCAACTAGGTCCCTTCATATGTAACTCTAGGGAGGCTGGGACAAAGCAACAAAACTTGTGAAAGCCATGGAATATATCTCTATCTAGGGTACAGAGATGAAAAGGTTGAAGGGAAAGGTGGCAATTTTAGAAACTGACTGCAAACTTGCCCAACTCAAGAAGAAAGAGGAAACACAAAGGGACCAAAGAATGGGTGAGAGGATCAAAATCTTGGAAAGGATTTGGCACTTGAGAAGCCACTTGGACAAACCAAGGAAATGTTGTGGGCCAATATCATTGACTTTGTCATTGATATTTGGTTATCAATCCAGGTTATTTTTGAGCAAACAAAGCTAGTGAAGATAGCCACTGAAGCTATCCAGAAAGTGAAGGAGGAATTGGGAAATAAGCCTGAGGATGATAAGAGACTCATCCATTTCCTCAATAGAAAAAATAGATATGAGCTACATGAGCTGAAAATTGAAGACATAATTGCCATCATTCTAGAAATAAGGAAGGTCATTTCTAAAAGGAACCTTATGCTTAATTTAGAAGAAAAGTGCCACAATATGCAATTAGCCATTGATAGATTCATGGCTAGATTTCAAGTTTTGAGGGAAATGGGTCTGCCTAGTCCTATGGTAATCAATGAAAAACTCATGACCCAATTGGACTATGGCACCAGACTCAAACAGTTGGCTAAGGAACAAGCCAACTCTTCATCCATTAAAGCCTTGCCAATGGGCAAAGTATTATATGACACATTTGAGAACTTGTTTTTTCTTGAGCATAAGGTAAAACATTTGTTCCTCACAAAGCCAAATTTTGCTAAATATACCAAGGCTAATGAGATTTACAGGAGAATGGTAAATGTGAAATTACAAAATGCAGAATGGTGGGAGACAATGACAGATTTATTGTGATAAATAAACAACTGAAAGTTATTGTGCAGTAAAAATGAAGACAACAGAGTAAAATAGGTGAAAATAGCACGACAGGGTCAAAGAGTAGCAAGGACAAAGAGTATCAGATGATAGATCAAATTAAAGAAGGCTCTAGTGTAAAAATGCCATAAATATCAGCCAGCATAAAGGGCCACACCTCAACCACAAAAGGTCAGCACAAACATAATTAAAGTGACGACAAGAAACAATTCATTAGCTATCTCTATCCTCTTGCTAGAAGATATTTGTATTTCCTAGAATAAATCTCAAGTTGTTTTGAGATATATTGTAATAAGTTTTTGTATAAATACTTCACAATTCGAAGTATGTATTGTGGATTCCAAAACATTTCTATAGACTTTTTCTCTCGAATAAGAAATTCTATTGTATCAATGACTGGATTGGCTTACTGGATCAAGGAATAAAGATTGGATATTTTACAGGATTCTTATGTAAAGCGAAATACAAATAAGTATTCTCTCATGTTCAATGTTGTTATCCTTCAAGTTTTTTCATAATATTTATGTATCTTTAAAATTTAAATGTTATAACATGGAATGATATTTGACAAATTGCTTAAAAGCACTCTGTCTTGACTGTTATGCATTATTATATGTTTTCTTTACAAATCTAAATTAAGGAATTCTTGATTGCTCCTTAGTTTATGTGACTTCTTGTGATCTGTAGCAAAGGATTCTTAATTGCCCTTTGTTCATGATTATCCTCTGTTTTCCATTCTGATCCCGGTCTAAGGATTCTTGAGTGTCCTTTTACCCTGGTTGGAGTTACTTCCCCCATTACGCCTAAAGATTTTCATTTTGCTCTACTAGCCTGCCCTATGAACATTCCCTTTAATGAATTGACCCAATCCTGCTATCCATTTGTTGACTCCATAACCCAATGGCTTGAAGACCTAGATCTATCCATATACTCTAAGAATTCCACCACCCAACCTTCAAATAAAAACCAAAACCCCAAAGAAGACTAAGAACTAGCCTAAAATCCCATAAAAAACAATGCTTAATTATATATTAAGAGCCCTCTCTGAGTCATAGGTTGGCTAGAGCCTATACTTAAAAGATTGGTTTGCGATTACCTCAGTTTCTTCCTTCTTCTGATAACTTCTAGGGAAAATTATAAGTGATAACATAGTGGTGACCATACTGGGGACCTCAAATCCTTAGACTTAATAAACCTTTAAGAAAATTTTAAATCTTTATTTCAAGCCTCTTAAGGGGTTTATTAGAAGTTATTTACAAAATATCACTAAAAGAAAGTAATTAGAAAAAGCTTGAAAATTTTGGCTTCAAGGAGAACTCACTACACTAGGGCTAATTAGATCCAAATCCTACCCCAGTAGTTGATAATCCCAACTTGATTCTGAGAAGACCCAAAAGGGAAAAAAGTTCAGTCAGTCAAATACCTTTAATCAAAGCCGATTTGTGCCCTGATGAGTGGTTGCTTTTAGAAGACCTTCCCTTTGATGTGCCATTTGATCTTTCCCTATTTCGAACAAGGTTTGAAAGTGCACTTGATGAAATTATTCTAGATCCAGAGTTTATTGCAGACCTCGAAGTTCAAAAGGCCAATCGCTCAATTGATCAATATATTCTAAATTCCCCATAGTCATCCCTTACTACTGCGAGGAACCCTGAGCTTTCTGAACCAATATCCACTACTCTTAGTTCACCATTATTCCCTTCAACCTATGAAGTTCATTCCCCACCTCCATTCATACCTTCACTCCCTTACCAACCTATCATATCCCAGGTACCACCTGTTGGTCCTAGTTCATCCTCCACTACTGCATCATCTTCCAGTGCCTCAACCCCACATTTTAGCCCATCCCAACTTATAGCCATGGCAGTTAGATATGCTCCCCTTGTCTTACATGCCCCACTTGGTGCCATGCCAATAGACTACTAGAGTAAAATCGTCCAATTTGATGGCATAGGACACTACACTACACAACACCATGTTAATAAAATGACACACTACTTTGAACTTCATGAAATTGATATTGCAGATGTCCAAATGAGATTATTCGCTCAGACTTTAGATGGTGATGTTAGAAAATGGTTTAAATCACTACCTGATAATAGTATTGATAGTTTAGAAGTATTTCAACAACAATTTTTGAATATATGGGAAAATAGAAATAATCCTCTATAGATCCTTTCTGAATATGAAAATATTAGGAGAGGACCCAATGAAATTGTTCAAGATTATTGCACTAGATTTAACAATATATACAATGCAATTCCAGTTAATCTTAGACCCCCACCTGGCTTAGCATTAATAAAGTTCTCTGATGGTTTTGACACAGACATGGCATTCCAGCTCAGGGAAAGAAACCCCCCAACCCTAGAAGATATGCAAAGTGTAGCAGTAAGTGTAGAGGCTAATTTATTAGCTAAAAGAGCTAGAGTTAGGAATGAAAGAAGAGGATCAACTAAAGATGAGCCTTCACCTTCTGAAAATAAAATAGATAGCTTAGAAAAAGGGATGGAAAAGTTAATGGGTAGAATAGAGAATATAGAGAGAAAACCCTAGTGGGATAATCAATAGGCACCTCCAGTTAGAAACCCAAACTTTAGGAAAAACCAAGACCAAAATACTGGAAAAAATGGACCTAATTAGAATATAAGATCCCCTTTCTAGGAAAATTATGCAGAAACATCCCATCCTAAAGACCTATAGCAAGACACACAAATTAACCAGATGGGATTGGATGATGAAGGCATTGTTTTTCTGACCCAAGATGATCAGCAATTGGATATGCTGCAACAATTGCAAATCCAATCTAGAAAGTCACCTGACTATAAACAAGGTTATGATTCTGCCATGTTTGAAGTACATAAGCAGTATAACCTAAGGAGTAAAAAGAGTTTTGATATCTCTAACCAAACTAAGAAAACAGTGCCAAATCAACCAAAGAAAATCAAAGAAGCCCCGGTTTCTAAAATCCTCTAGATTCTCCCGAGACAAAACTAGAATTCTTCTGGTCCTATAATTGGTGATATTATCCCTAATCAACATTCTGATGATCAACCCTTTGCCAAATCAACCAAAGAAAATCAAAGAAGCCCCGGTTTCTAAAATCCTCTAGATTCTCCCCAGACAAAACTAGAATTCTTCTGGTCCTATAATTGGTGATATTATCCCTAATCAACATTCTGATGATCAACCCTCTTCTTCAACTTCCCCCAAAAAATCAGTGGACACACCTCAAAATACTAGATTGCAAAATTCACAAAAAGAAGTCCCCAATAAAGGAAAAGAAGACCATCCCACTCAAATCCCTGCTGTCAAAAGTACAAACCCTCAAACAGAGAAAGCCCCTTTGCCTTTTAATTTGGGAGCAGAGGTATCTAAGCTGAAGAATTCAGTCCCTTTGAAAAAGTTAATCAAGAATGAAACCTACAAAACACAAATAAACCAGACCATGAACCTTGCTGAAAATGAAGATTTTGTTAACCTATTTGATGACCAACTGAACTTATATTTGGTCCAGATGTCAATGTCAAACCTCTAGAAGGAGGGATACCACCTTTCTATATTAGTCTTGGCATCGATGAAAAAATTATTCATAATGCAATGTTGGATTTTTGTGCCTCCCTCAACTTAATGCCCAAATCGGTAATGGAAAAATTGAACCTAGATATTACAAGACCTTACAAGGACTTATTTTCTTTTGACTCAAGCTAAGTAAAGTGTTTGGGGTTGATTAAAGACCTTTGTCTTACCTTAGTTCAATATCCTACCAAGAGCATCCTTATGGATATTATAGTTGCTGATATCCCACTGAAGTATGGCATGCTGTTATCCAGGTCATGGGGGGCCAAACTTTAGGGATCTCTACAACTTGATATGCCATATGCAACAATTTCTATTTTTGGACAGCCCAAGAAACTGTACCGAGAAATTTTAATGAAATACATGCTGAGTAGCCAGGATCGGCCTCAAAACTTTCCTATCTACTCTATACATTCATTGATTCTTTTATTTTGTATAATACTGATGAAACACAAGGAACTCTTTTAGACAGTGTTGATATAGAACCAAAAGAAATTGCAGTTTCAAAACAAAAAAAAAAACTATCCAAACTTTAGAATTTTCCACTAAACAAGGTAATCATGTTGAGGAAAAATTGGTGGAAACAAATGATACTAATTATGAACATGAGATATTATGGCATATTGAGTTTGATGGGTCAGTCAATAAGTTTTGGGTAAGAGTAGGAGTTTGGATATACAATTTAGAGATGATTACTCAGAAGGCCATGCATACAGACTAAATTTTAAATGTACTAACAATATCTTTGAATATGAAGCACTACTTTTAGGCCTTAAATTAGTTAGGAAACTAGGAGCTATAAGAGTTTCTGTCATGGGAGACTTTGAATTAGTGATAAAAAAAACTTAATGTTGTATATATGACCAAACACCCTAGATTAAGTTGTTACATAGGAACCATTGTAGAAATACTAGATGCTTTCTTAGAAACCAAAGTTGTTGTAATTCCTAGAAAACATGATATGCAGGATCATAGTTTAGCAATGTTTGCCAGCACTTGCAAGTTACTCTTCGAGCCTAACTATCAGTACACATCTGAAGCAAGGCATAGGCCCGCAATCCTAGATAATTTGAAGAACTGGAAAATATTTGTTGATGACAAACAAATAAACAAGTATTTGATTTTAGAACAAGAATTTGTAAATAGAAATATAGATACTGACACATCAATAGACCTTAACATGAAAGAAAATAGAAATAAACAAGATAGAAGGTGAAGAGATAGATAGATTCCATCCCACTAAATTCACAAAATCAGATGTAGAAAACCTAGAACAAGTTGAGATTGATGAGATAATTAATGAAGACATTGAATTAATTAATATCAAGGATAATTTCTTACCTAAGGGATTAACCCCTTTGGAAGACCTGTTTGATTCAAATGATGTCCCTAGAAAGCCCAAAATGGAACCTTTGAAATCTGATATGGAGGAGTGTAATATTGGCACTGATGAGAATCCAAAATTGATCAAACATTCTAAATCATTGCCTCCCACTAAAAGAGTAAAGTACATTGAGTTATTAAAATAATTTTAGGATGTATTTGCTTGGATTTATGAGGACCTCAAATCCTATGACACCAACATCATACAACACACAATCCCTATAAAAGAAAATCAAAAACCTTTCAGACAAGAACAAATAAGTATAAATCATGTCCTATTATCTTTAATTGAAAAAGAAATCCAAAAGATGTATGATGCTAAGATAATTGCACCTATCAGATTTTCTGATTGGGTTTCAAACCAACAAAGTATCCCTTAAACACAATTACCCTCTCCCCAAAATGGACCATATTTTGCAAAGGGTAGTTGGGTCAACCAGGATCTCATTATTGGATGGGTTTTCTAGTTACAATCAGATTTTAGTTCATCCTGATGACCAAGCCAAGATTGCCTTCACTACTCCTTGGGGCACATTCATGTATGTGAAAATGCCTTTTGGACTAATGAATGTAGGAGCCACTTTTCAGAGGGCTATGGATATAGCCTTTGCTAAAGAAATTCTTGATTTCCTAGTAATATACTTGGGTGACATTACTGTATTTTCCAAATTGGACAACTAGCATTTGGATCATCTAAGGAAGTTTTTTATTAAATGTAGGAAATATGGAATTTCTTTGAACCCTGAGAAGTCATTGTTTGGATTAGAAGAAGGAAAGTTACTAGGTTATATAATTTCAAAAGATGGTATCCAAATAGACCCTGCAAGAATAGAAGCCATCTTATAGATACAACATCTAAGAAACATCAAGGAATTACAAGATTTCTTAGGGAAAATTAACTTTCTTAGGAGATTTATTTCTAATCTAGTAGAATTAATTAGATCACTCAACAATATGTTGAAAAGATATTCAACCATAAAATGGACTGTTGAGGCCAAGAAATCCTTTGAAGACATTAAATTGGCCTTAACAAGAACCCCAGTTTCAATCAGTCCAAAATTTGACAGAGTTTTCATTTTATTTTCCTTTGCTTCTAAACACACAATTGCTATAGTTTTACTGTAGAAAAATGACCAGTGCTATGAATAACCTATTGCTTTCTTTAGCAAGGCCCTGAGAGATGCCTCCTTAAAATATAACATAATGGAAAAACAAGATTTTTCTTTGGTCAAAGCCATCAAGGATTTTAGAGTATATATTTTATATTCTCATATAATAGCCTATGTCCCCAATTCAGTAGTCAAAGACATCCTAACTCAGGGTGGTCCAAATGGATAGAGGGGAAAATGGATTGATACTATTTTAGAATATGACATAGAAATCAAACCAACTAAGTTAATCAAGGGACAAGGTTTAGCCAAGCTTATGGCTGAGTCAAACTGTCAGGCCCTGGATATAAACTTTATTGCACAAATAGATAATGAAGAGGAGATGGTGACTCCACTAATCAGCCAGGAATTTATTGAATCACCATGGTATGCTGATATCATTTATGTTTCACAAAATTTACAAGCTTCTCTAGGATTATCTGAGACCAAAAGTAGATTTTTGAAGATGAAATCCTTAGAATTTTGCATATTACACAATGCTTTGTTTTGGAGGAATCATGAAGGTATTCTTCTCAACTGTTTATTAAAATATGAGTCTAGCAAAGTATTACAAGAGTTTCATGCAAGTGACTGTGGAGGACACCTTTACTGGAAAACCACTGTAGAAAAAATTCTTAGAGCTGGTTTCTATTGGCCAACTTTGTTTTCCAATGTAAAGAAAGATGTGACCTCCTGTCACAAATGTCAATTTTTTGAGGGAAAGAAAAAGCTTCTACCTTTATTGCTAAAACCAATTTCTGCTAAAACACCTTTTCAACAATGGGGGTTGGACTTCATTGGTGAGATTCACCCACCTTCTTTTTCCCAACACAAATAGATCCTCATTGCCACAGACTATTTCACCAAATGGATAGAGGCCATACCTTCAAGGCAAGCCACAGACGTTGTTATCATAACCTTCCTTAAAACCAATATTCTATCAAGATTTGGATGTCAAACTAAGCTCATTACTGATAATGTAGTAGCCTTTAAATCCAAAAGAATGATAGATTTCTGCAACAAGTATCATATAACCCTGGGCCATTCCACTACCTATTATCCTCAAAGAAATGGACTGGTAGAATCTTCAAACAAGAGCCCGGTGAACATCATAAAAAAACTGTTGGAGGACAATATGAAAACATGGAATAAAAAGCTAGTCAATGCCTTATGGGCAGATAGACTAACCACAAAGAAATAAATTGGTACCTCTCCCTACCAACTATTTTATGGGATGGAAGTTGTTTTTCCATCTTCCTTGGGAACACCAGTGATGAAGTTGCTCAAATAATTGCAGGTTGAACTAAATGATATCCAAAGGAGAATCAACCAAATAATTCATTTACAACAAACCATGGAAGAAGTGTATATTAGATCTCAGGTTGTGTAGGAAAGGATCAAGAAGATTTTTGATAAACGGATCGAGGTTGAGGATTTCTACCTTGGTGACAAAGTCATGAGATGGGATTCAAGGAGGGAAGATAAAGGTAAACATGGGAAATTTGATTTCCTATGGAAAGGCCCATATGTCATTTACGCTTTCAGAGGTAATAATGTTTTCTTCCTTAGAGAAATGGATGGTGCAGAAGAAGAAGGTGGACCAGTGAATGGTTGGATGCTCAAACACTATTTTGAACCTAACTACTAATTTTTACTTTCCATTGTACATATTCCATTTTTTTTCAAAAAGTTTAGTTTGGATTGGATGGTAGTCATAGAAGTTGAAGCCCGGAGAGAAGGCCCTAAGCTTCAAAGGATTCACTATCATAAGTATCAATAATGCAGAGGCATAGAGGATATTTTGCAAGGAAACATCAACAACAATTCAAATGCTACTAATTTACAATGTTCTTGACATTTCACTAGGAAATTCCATCCCCAAGTGGAGCCACTGTTAGGTTCCTATACCAATAGGAGTCATAATTTTGATTGACTAAGGTTAAACCTTGTAATATTGTACATACATTTGCTTTCTGCAAATGTTTTCCATATTAAAAAAAAATAAAAAATGTAAAGAGGGTATGTCTTAAAAGAATAATCAAAGGACAAAAATAATGAAAATAGGTCACAAAAAAATGAAAGATATGAACCCCAAGAAAACAAAAAGACCATGAAAGCATGCAAGTCAAAAGGGCACTACTATTTACTTTTTATACTTAATGAATGATTGCGTGCATCTTGTCACTTATACCATAATCCATGAATAGTCAAGATGTTTAAACTTGGCTATTGCATGTTTTCAATTTCATGTCTATAGATAGAGAATAAAATCTGACCAAACAGTGTAATCTTGGCAGATTATTAGATAGGTAAATAAAGGAGCTCAACTATTTAAACTGAGCCCATGGATGAAATAAGGTTTGATTTAGATAGTTTTATATGTAAAGAAAAGAAAATATTGATAAGGGCTTGCTAGCTTAAATGCACCCTAATAGTGAAGAAAAAATGGTAGAATGAGTAGATGGGTAAGTAGAAGAAAGGTTGCAAAAGTATGGTGATTGATTAGACAAAAAGCACATTTATCATTTTTCATCATATGTACCAAATATGAATGGACAATCAAGCATGCAAATGGATTTCAAAGTCAATTAATTAACCTTCCCCATTCATTTCACCTCTTTACTTCACTAGTTTCCCATAATAAATTTCAAAGTACTCAAAAACCTTTAAGTCAAAGAGGCTCAGAGCATTTCTCTGACTTTTGGAGGGAACGGACCCTTGGCTCAAATACTTATGGATATCAAGTACTAGACTCCCCTCATAAAAGTTCATCGCCCCCTTTAGTTCATTCATTTTCCTAATAATACTCCTTTTCCCAAGGTTAAAACACTTTTTGCCTAGGAAAAATCAATTATCACCCAATATAAAACCCTTTTCATACCAAAAAACCCACAAAAATGTTTTACCCTAAGTATTAATGTAAATATTTGGAAACATGTAATTCACGAGAAAACATTTTGCTTAAGTGTTTTTCCCTTTTCCCCATTTTTCATATTAATGACTAACTTTATTATAGTAAATCCTGATAAAAACACAATTTCTCGTATATAATTAACTCCTATGTATTAATTAACCCTACACCCCAGTTTAATTATAAACTAAGATTTTCATCTAAAACCTGACCAAAACCTTTAACTGGCTGATCTACGATCAAGTTAATTAAGCCCCCTTTTAATCCTCTGTTAATTATCCCGATGGCCTAATCTCACTTTAAGCCATTATTAACCCTAATACCACCATAATTAAGTGCCCTCCAAGCTCCCCACTAGCCTCCGCACAACTTCTCCACCCGACTGCCGTGCGATCATCCCCCCTCCTCATCCGATGACCCTTATCCATATTGGGACAACCCGACATCCGTCCTTTACCCACTCGATAAAGTGGTTTCCCCCCTGGCCCCCAATGCTATGTGTCATTCAATGAGTGGAATCGGGTGTCCCCTTCCAAATACCACCAAGCGCCCAAAAGCAGTGTAAAATAAACTGCTCACCGCCCTCCCGCTATGAAAAAAATAGCTTTTTGTGTATAAAATCCAAAAGCCCCAAAATTGTTTCTTTTTGATGAAATTTCATCTGCAAGCATCTATACGCATGCATGACACCTGCAAACATCAAAGTTGTCAACCCACGTACAATTTCACTTCAAAGGCACCGCAGACAACCCAGTCGACCTTGCAGCCTATACGAATCCCATTCAACTGCTTGCAGTCGCCAGCCACCCAGCTCAAAACCAATTCACCCGAGTTCCAGGTATTTAAACCAGAATTCACCAAATAACCTATCAATTTCAAAGTAACCAGTTGTTGAGTGTTTCAGTTAAGTTAAAAATTAAGTAAAAATACTCAAGATCTTGAGCCATAAACCACTGCAGAACATCGTTTCCCTAAAAACTCTGAATCCCTCCCCACACTCAAATCCACAAGAACTGAGTATGGCTACCCCAATTGCAATGGATGTGCAACCCATCACTATGCCTCATTTAGACCTAGACCACCTTCCCCTGGCTAACATAAACTTCCAGATAAAAGATACCATTGTCATAGAGCTCTTGCTCTAAAAGTTCATTGCCAAAGTAGGGACATGTTCCTTAACAATGCTAATGAAATTGGCCTTTGGGAATCAGATTTTTCCAAGTACTAGTTCCCTCAAGTCCACATTTTTCCTGAAATTGTGCATATGTGCTATTCTTGCTACATCCCCAATCACAGGACCATCATGTCTCGTGACAAGAAGGTCCTTTTCACCATTACAGCCGAATCCATCAATGAAATGTTGCAGCTCCAATTAGGACCAAACCTAACTCCCCTCTCAATTGGAGACCTATTGGACTTATACCCCAAACTCAATTCTGCCAAATTGGCCCAACTATTCCAAACCTTCATTGTAGAAGAAAAGCACATCCCTAACAACCCCCCTCCATATGAAGCAACTACTTTCCCCCTTGGTGCCAAAATATTGTAGCCATGATATCTTGTGTTTTGGGTTACTCCACAAGTGAGTACATTGATGAAATTATCTTGGCTTTCATGTCCATCTATACCCTAGGAAAACCTCCTGCAACCATTTATGACTTTGTCACATTCATAGCTAACAGGATGCATGAGCAATTCAAAAGAATGATAAATGAAAGGGTCTTCAAATACTCTTCAATGTCATACCATATGTTCCTATATTATCAGTATGATAAGTTCCCATTCACCCTCCAAAAACTGGACACCAAGGGTCAACCAAGGTTAGTCATTTTTGGACCCCATTAATCCATGAGTACCAGCCTCCATACTCTTATTCAGACTTTATTGTCTTTTTTGTACATCCAATTATGTCTATCCAGGTTATAAAGATGAAAAGATTGAAGGAAAAGGTGGCAAGTTTGGAAACTGACTGCAAACTTTCCCAACTCAAGCAAAAAGAGGAATCACAAACAGCCCAGAGAATGGATGAGAGGATCAAAATCATGGAAAAGGATTTGACACATCAAAATCCACTTGAATAAACCAAGGAAATGCTATGGGCCAATGTCATTGACTCTGTCAATGATATTTGGCCATCAATCCAAGTTATTTTTGAGCAAACAGAGCTAGTGAAGATACCCACTGAAGCTATCTAGAAAGTGAAGGAGGAATTGGGAAATAAGCCTGAGGATGACAATAGACTCATCCATTTCCTCAATAGCAAAAATAGATATGAGCTACATGAGCTAAACATTGAAGATAGAACTGCCACCATTCTAGAAATAAGGAAGGTCCTTTCTAAAAGGAACCTCATGCTTAATTTAGAAGAAAAGTGCCACAATATGTAGGTAGCCATTGATAGATTCATGGCTAGATTTCAGAATTTTAGGGAAAAGGGTATGCCTAGTCCTATGGTCGTCAATGACAAACTCATGACCCAATTGGACTATGCCACTAGACTCAAACAGTTGGCTAAGGAACAAGTCAACTCTTCATCCATTAAATCCTTTCCAATGAGAAAAGTATTATATGACACATTTGAGAACTTGTTTTTTCTTGAGCATGAGGTAAAACATTTGTTCCTCACTAAGCCAAGTTTTGCTAAATATACTGAGGCTGATGAGATTTACAAGAGAATGGTAAATGTGAAATTACCAAATGCAGAATGGTGGGAGACAATGATAGATTTACTGTGATAAATAAATAGTTGAAAGTTACTGTGTAGTAAAAATGAAGACACCAAAGTAAAACGGGTAAAAGTAGCACAACAGGATCAAAGAGTAGTAGGGACAAAGAGTATCAGATGAAAGATCAAAGTAAAGAAGGCTCCAACGTAAAAATTCCACAACTCTCAGCCAATATAAAGGGCCACATCTCAACCACAAAAGGCTAGCACAACCATAATTAAAGGGACATCAAGAAATAGTTTATTTGTTGTCTCTATCTTCTTGCTAGAAGATATTTGTATTTCCTAGAATAAATCTCAAGTTGTTTTGAGATATTTTGTAATAAGTTTTTGTATAAATACTTCACATTTCGAAGTATGTAGTGTGGATTCAAAATCATTTCTATAGATTTTTTCTCTCGAATCAGAAATTCTATTGTATCAATGATTAGATTGGCTTATTGGATCAAGGAATAAAGATCAGATATTTTACAGGATTCTTGTGTAAAGTGAAATACAAATAAGTATTCTCTCATGTTCAATGATGTTTTCCTTCAAGTTTTTTCATAATCTTTATGTATCTCTAAAATTTAAATGTTATAACATGGAATGATATTTCACAAATTGCTTAAAAGCACTCTGTCTTGACTGTTATGCATTATTATATTTTTTCTTCACAAATCTAAGTTAAGGAATTCTTGATTGCTCCTTAGTTTAGGTGACTTCTTGTGATCTGTAGCAAAGGATTCTTAATTTCCCTTTGTTCATGATTATCCTTTGTTTTCCATTATGATCCTGGTCTAAGGATTCTTGAGTGCCCTTTTATCCTGGTTGGAGTTACTTCCCCCATTACGCCTAAATATTTGCATTTTGCTCTGCTAGCCTGCCCTGTGAACATTCCCTTTAATGAATTGATCCAGTCCTGCTATCCATTTGTTGACTCCATAACCCAATGGCTTGAAAACCTAGCTCTATCTATCTACTCTAAGAATTCCACCACCCAACCTTCAAATCAAAACCAAAACCCCAAAGAACACTAAGAACTAGCCTAAAATCCCATAGAAAACAAAGCTAAATTATATAGAGATAGCCCTCTCTGAGTCAATGGTTGGCTAGAGCCTATACTTAAAATATTGATTTGTGTTTACGTCAGTTTCTTCCTTCTTCTGATAACTTCTAGGGAAAATTCTGAGTGATAACATGGGGAACTATTTTGTTTTGAAAAAGAAAAACGAGGACTTTTGGGTAGCCAACAATACCTTGACCTTGTTTGCATTCAATATTGGTTATGTATCTTACTTGTCTCTTAATAATCCAATGTCTTTGTGGAGTCATGGACTGACCTGAGAATGACCTATTTTGAACAAAACAAGAGCATAATAGTCTATTGCTAAGAGAAAATAAGAGGTTTATTGTTAATCAATGGTTTTCACTAGATAATTGTTATAAGAATGATTGATTATGACTTTTGAATTTTATACGCACATAAAGCATTGTTTGAATGCATGATTAAGTGCATGATATGAGTATACGGTTATGTGATTATATGAAGGAATGATCATGTTCTAAGACAACTCTAATGATATAATGTGTGTTGAGACAATTGTTATGCATAAGAGTGCAAGGAAGAGGAACCCCATAGCTATTACAAGGAAGAATTTTTCCTTCGAGGCTACTAAGAATTTGAGAAAATTTATTTCTTTGTTTAATAAAATTGCTATCTTTATTCATGTGATGAAATTCCCAATGAGCTTGAAAAGGCTTTCCTTGTATAGTTGCATTAGAGGGAAGATGTGGATAAAGGATTAGTTAAGGATGGCTTGACTGGGTTGGTATGAACCAAATTGATAATGTAATGGCAACTATGAAATGGCTTATGAAGGGAGTTTTCTTTAATTAAAAATTGTGCTTGCCTATTGATAAGAAAATAAAAATTGATATTCACTATGTTTTAGGTAATACCGTAAGTTTATCTATAAAACTCCATGGCACATCGGATGTTCATATGGAAAGTGTACAGGAGTGATCTCTTGTTGTCAATTACCATATGCAATAAAATAGTGTGCTTATGCTTATTCTTATGAGACTTGCTATGTGAATTATTTAAAACAAGAGAGGATAAAAATTAAACTTAAAAATAAATATGTATGAATATCATGGAATATGTGCAAGTATGCCACATGTATGAATAAATGTATATGCATATGTTTGGGTGCATAGTTGAAGACATTGTTTGAATATGTAAATTAATACATAGTGCAAATTCCTTTATGAAATTTCATTGAAAATTGCGTGTAAGCAGATGAAATGATATAGTTGTCACTGATGTGTGAGGTTGAGATCATTTTAGAGACTGCTGAATGTTGCAACATCAAGTATGCTAGAAGTTAGTTGTACTACTTGAAAATATCTTAGCTGAGAGTGCATGTGATGGTAGCCAAGTAAGTAGGGAAAGTAGTAAGAAAAGGTAAAAAGGTAAGGGAATTAGGTAAGAATTCCTTTCAACTGATTCGATGTCTTTTGTTTTTCAAATTAATGAATGTAATGTATGGACACCTAAGAAGGGGTATTTTTAAGGAAAAAGGATTTCAACACAAAAATATTTAGTAAATATTAATAATGTGTGCATGCATTCAACTTGTATGTTGAATTAAGACCAAATTAATGAGTAATACACTCATGAAATAAAATGTGTTTGGTAATGCATTGAAATAATGCATGAAAATGTGGGATGTATGAAGCAAATGTAGGGACTACAATTGTGTTCATGAGTCCATGAGTATTGGCCCAATATTTTCTAAGCTTGAGACAAGTGATTCTATCATATGATGTCGAGTTTGTTGGTAAGGAACATGTAATTAAGGGATTTTTTTTCCTAGTGAATGTGAAAATTGTATGGAATTGTTGATATATAAAGTCAGGTTTGTCATTAATATCTAGTGGGTTATGACAATTTCAAGAATCCTTAAGTGTGTAAAGGTTGCTAGAATCTTTATGACGCATCCATGAGTTACTATGGTATGATTTGGTCATGAACTGATATTATGAATCATGATGATACATATGCTTGGTGCATTGAGTGCAAGAATGCTTGTATGAGATAGTTGATTGCATGATTCAATGTCATGAAAAGAAAGAACTTCTAGTTATTTTAGGAACTATTGAGTAGTGGAATGAGTGGCATGCATCCCTCATCCTACAAAGAAAAAAGTAAGCTAATCACTTATGAATTTAGAGATATTTGTCTTTCACTTTTGACCCTTTGGTTGTTGGAATAAATTCTTGGATGCATTATGGAATGCTTGGAATGATTGTGGTGCAAATAAATAATGCAATGATAGTTTCATTTCGATTTATTTTTAAATCAACCAAAAGTGATTGAATTATTATATGTATAATAATTTTGAGATCACTTCAGAGGATGTTATAAATCTTGCAATATATATATATATATATATATCTCTGTATGTATGTATGTATGTATGTATGTATGTATGTATGAGCACTTGCCATTGTTTGGTTGATTGAAAGTACAAATTGCAATTGAAATTGCCTTGGTTATAATGAAGGCTAAGTACTAATATATGAAAGAGTCAAATAGCATGAGAATAATCTCATATTTATGAAATATATTCCTATACGAAGCAAGATTGGAAAAGTAAAGAAAAAGGAAGAATATTTGACTTAAATTATTATGATTAATCTCGTGGAAACTATATGATTGTGATAGAGGTGAGATGATGATCTATCTAGGAAGGATAGATGATGGTTATGAATCTAAAAATCATAAGGACAAGACAATTTTGGTGACACTGGAACTGTATGACATACATTGATCACCATGAGTTATGTTATGACAAATGTGTTGTATTATTTAGGGAAAGCCAGAGGGATGCCTTGGTTGTAAGAGTCCATAAGTCTCGCGACTCTTCCTATACAAGGAAGCCTTGCCAAGGAATGGATCACCCGAGGGACTAGGAAGGAAAAGAAGGGGATTCCTAAGCTTGGAAGGTGTGTGATCAGAAAGAAGGGGGGACTTGAGTATATTTGTGTTCATACTCATTGGTATCATAAATGCATTGAGTGTGTTAAAGAAAAGAATGAGCTAAACTTGTTCCCTGTGGAAGCCTTATGAACCAATGGATAATTGTGCATGAATGTATTGGAATGACAAAAGGTCTAGAGGTAACTATATTGCGAAAAATGAATGAAATTGCTTGAAGTGGAAAGTAAGGACATGTACAATTTCACTGATATGAAGGTGGCATATGCCTTCTTTTGCATGGAAGGGTTCAACAGATAGGAAAAAAAACATGGATGACAATATTCCTTAAAGGGGGTGGGGACTGTACCACCACTTATAATACCCAATTTTTTTAATGTAATTAAGAACATATAATGTTAGGCTACTAGCATTGATGCTGTGTTGTCAAAATATTCTATATGATGTAATTTTTATTCTTATTAATAAAAAATATAGAGCTAAAGAAATGGGACGAGCAGCATGATTATGATTCCTTGGGGAGGGGAGAAACTTAACTTTAGAGGAAAATACATACATTTAATTAATAATTCCCTTAATGTAGTGGTTGGGAAGATGAAGAGTAAAGGTGTGTTTATGAAAATGAAATAGAAAATATATTGGAAGGCCTTTATATTTTTTCGTTTATGTTCTAAGCATTACTCCATTTATTCTTCTCATACATTCATATTTTCCCTCTCTAATTTAGAAATTTACATTGGCATGAGAATTAGTGACAACTTGCATAACATGAAATAAATGTGTGGCAACACTTTTTATTTGGACTAGATGGCTCTAGGGACTGAGAATTTTTCTAGTTGCATGTGGAGGGGAGGGACGAGGAACTACAAAGATGGAGAGGTTTATCACTAATTTTTCTTGTCAATGTGTGTGTGAAGGAGAATTGCCTTCACTTCTGGTTTTAAAATCTAGTCTGAATATGAGTATGTGAAATACCCCTAAGTTAAGTTCTCTTCAAGGCATCAGGATCTGGCATGGGGTGTCCAACTATGAGAAAAATTGCAACATAGGTAAGCCTACGGTGGGGTGGAATGTGGCTCACCATACTTTAGTTTTCATTTTTTTTTTTTGGCTATAATAAATGTGTAATAAATAAATATTTATTTTTGTGTTAATGATATTTCTACCATATATGGTTTAATAATATGCATGATCATTTAATTTCTCTTTTTCAGCAAGTTTATATGTACATGCATTTACCCTTTAACAAATTTATCATGGTTGTAGTTGTTATACTATTTAGTTGTATCTTTTTATATGTATTAAATTTCGTAACAACAATGTTAAGGAATATATGCTCCCTAAACTCCTCTTTAAATATGTCATGTTAGCACTTCTACTATAAAGTTTCTTCTAATAGGTTCCAAAAGTTGAAACTTGGACCATAGTGAGGAAAATTCCTGTTGATCTTTTGGTCCAATTTTCAGATCTTGGGTGGCGAAATTTTAGGAAATATGATCAAGGGAAGTTGGGATTCCTAAATTCATATTTAAACAAGTCATGTTGGAATTTATGGTATAAATTTTCTTTTGGGAGGTTATAGAAGTTGAACCTTGGGACATAGTGAGGGGAAACCATGTTGATCATGTGGTCCAACTTTGAAATCTTAGATCATGATATTTAAAGAGATATGATCAGCATATGTCAAGCTTCCTTTATGCTCCTAAAATCATGAATCAAACAACTCATCTTCGCATTTTTATTAACTTTTCATCTAGGAGGTTCCAAAGGCCGAATCTTGGGACATGGTGAGGAGAAATCCCACTGATCATCTGGTTACATTTTAGAACTTGGACTGCTATAATTTAGGAGATATACCATGAGGAAGTTGCTATATTAGTTTGCATGCAAAGTATTTGAATAAATTCCAGAATGGTTTAATGATTCATTACATATAAATTGTTTGATGAAATGCCCCAATGAAAATGTTGTTTGACAGATGGGGATAATATCGTTGCATGTTAGAATTTTTGTATGATAGTAATTTTGTAGCTAATATATGCTTATTTACATGTAAATAATTTGAAGAAATGTGTTAATTTTTTTATTATTACAATTTGCATACAAGCTATTTGATAAAATACCTCAAAGACATAAATCAAAAGTTGCATGATTGAGTGGTATATTATAGTTAATGTCTTACAAGTGGAATTAGAGCAATGTTTGTTATTTGATTTCATACAAAATGTTTGACAAAATTTGTATAAGAAAAATTACTACTTAATTGGTTGTATAAAAAGTATTTGAAGAGAGGTTTACATGTAAAGTGTTTGAAAAAATGTATGAGAGATGAAAATCAAGCTTTTGCAAGTGTGGTTTGGATAAATTTAGTAGGGATATGTGATAAAGTGGCATCAAAGCTTATTTCCAAACTAGTAAAGAGAAAAAAGAAAATTTTATATACCCCATAACCTTAGCAATTCATTGAAGGAACAAGGTATACGACATGAACTTCACCATCTTTTGTCGTTTCTTCATTGGTTATAATCATTGGATTAATCACCCAAAATTTTGGTTTCCTCTAGCTCTACTAAGTGGCCCCAATCACCCATCATGTTACATGGCATTTTGTCAAAGGGAAATTTGGTGAACATTTTAAAAACTATACCCATCAACATTGCAAAGAAACCAGGTATCATGGAAAATATTATTATTGGTGTAGCTTTTACTCCCAGAGAAATTCAAATTTACATCGCCATTTTCAAATAATTCCATGATGTGTTTGTTTGGTCTTAAAATTCTAGGAATTGACTTTGAAATTTTCAAACATGATATTAAAATTTATAATGGAGCTGTAGTAGTTAGGAAAAAATAAGGCTAATGAGCCCTTGTAAGGAAAATTCTATCAAAGAAAAGGTCTAGAAACTTATAGATGTTGGTTTTATATAACTAGTATGCTTGAAACAATGAGTTTATAATCATGTTATGGTCACTAAGAAACAAGGGAAAACTAGGGCTTGTGTTGACTATAGGGATATTAATTTTGTTGTCTAAAGGACAATTATCCAACCCTTTTCATCGATCATAGTGTAACTACCTCCTCCCACATTTACCCACATTCACCGGCTTTCTCGAGTTAAACATGAGATGAGGGTCACTATGTGTTGTGGCCAGCAACAACCCCCCTTCTTATTTAGTTTTATTACTAATACTAAATAAATGCAGATCCTTTATCAAAAAATTAAAAAAATAAATTAGTACTTGTATTACCTTTTTGAATAAATCTTACTATCATAAACTTAGGAGAATACCCGTAAAAATCTAAAAGGACTTAAAGTTTTATGATAAGTTCAAATAAAACTGTTCTATCAATAATAAAGTGTCGCATCGAAAAAAGGTAATGGATAACATCCTATCAACAAACTCCTAAGATTGCGAAATCACGATGCGAGATCGCACACTAAAGAAACTCATCGTATTGCAGTTTTCATACACCTCAAGTATCACTTAAGGTGAAATACCTCAAGCTGCCGATATGCGATGACGCGTCTCGCAAATTGCATTTGGCATAAACATATGGTAATACATGATTGTCAAACGAAATGGATTAGCGATATTGTGATCTCCGATATTGTGAAGCAAATCGCAAAATCTCTTTATCGCAGAGCTATAGGGCTCGTCATTCAATTTTTTTTCGTAATTCGATGCCAAGTTATGCCCATTAATGTTAATTTAATGAGTTAGTTGATGATCATTAATGAAATATGGTTTGGATATGATCGAAAAGTCATTTCACGTAGGGTGATATTTTGTATATGTTTTTGGCATTTAAAGCTTTCCCGTCACCTTATTTCTTATCATTACTCTTTCCTTATTTGTAAATTGTAGGAGCGGAAAGCAAAAAGATATACATAGTAGTGTTCGGAATATTATGGGAAATAAGGGAAAAGCTCTGAGTTCTAAAGTCAAAGAAATGATGCCCTTATACACAGACACCACCTGTAACAGAGACGTTGGCGTTACTACTTGGGAAGACATGTACAATCAACTCGAGGAAGAAAATCCCAGAGTAATGGAGGTTACAGCAACTGCAGACTCACACAGGTCATATGAGGTATCAATCACAAAGCTAGCATGCTCATTCTTGCACCAGATAGTGGCGAGACCCAAGATTCTTCCATACACGAACATGGTCAAATGGGTACTGGATAGTGCTAATATAACAGACAGACGGTTTAAGACTCAGAGACAAGGACTCATTGGGTCATTCATTGCACAAGATTTAAGGACCATGTATCATCTACCAAAGCCATAGGTAACTTACAACAAACAGTTCATGGAGAATTTTGCTAAAGAAAACAAAGATTTGGCGGAATGCACCAAGGACTGGTCAAGAAGGGATGAACCACTAAAAAAGGATAAACACAGTATGTAAAATACTGGTTCTCTCTCTTCCCCATATTTCCTTGCTACTGCTATGCTCTATAGACTTTTTGGGAAGCCCGACGTCAACAAGTTTTCATCTGAATGGCTGTTATGCAGTAAATTTCTTAACAACTGGTATCATAGCCATGGTTGAGGGTTTGGGCTTCTAATGTACGCCTTCAGTGAAGGATTTACTTTAGCCCAATGGATAAAAGAATCAGCGTATAAGTTTGTTGTTACTGCTGACCACTAAGTCTCAGCAGTGTCACCACTATTATTTTCTTTCTCCATCAAGAAACACTCCATGAAGTTCCCATGGAATATGTTATCACCAAAGCCACATGCCGCACAAAAGAAAAAACTTCTATTAATCATGTCATTTCTTAAATCTTGGACATTTTCCGAGTCTTTCATTCTCGGCCATCACCGACTTTGACAACGTCTATTCTCAGCGTTACTGCTCTTCAAGAATACACTCATCGTCCATGAAAACCACATTTCTGGCATTCAGCATGAGAATTCCAGCAGTACCATCGATGCCACCAATTTATTTTCTTTATTCATGCTCGGCTCTCCGTGGGCAGGGTGGAAGGGTGATTGGGACCTGAAGAAGATGAGGGATCTTTGTTAGAAGGAGGCAGCTCGCTGATCTAATCCACAGATCCACATTAGCGCTGACCAGATCCGACTTCTTTTCATACGCAAATACATTGACAATCAAACTCTACATAGCATATCCATTCTCTTCTCACGCAAATTTATCTATCCACCAGGTCTTCGACCAACATCGTTGATCCAGATCCATACCAAATCTGAATTCAATTATCTCTTTAACCATTTTCAATGGTGATCTCAGGAGCAATAACAAAAAACTTCTGCATTGATCCTTTTATCCATTGGGCTAAAATAAATCCTTCACTAAAGGCGTACTTTAGAAGCCCAAACCCTCAACCATGGCTCTGATACCAGTTGTTAAGAAATTTACTCCATAACATAAATAATTATTGAGAGGAATAAATATAAAAATAACCAGCGACAACCATAAACAAATAAACACAAATGTTTATTCGGGAAAACACCAAATCCGGGAAAGAACCCAACCTAATAAGATTGGTGAGCTCCAGTATTGTAGCAATAATGCTACAACTCCTAGGGCTTCCTGTCTCTCATTTTATCAACCCGGTTGTTCGTACAAACTTGGAAGCGACGGTGCTATATGCACAAGTACTAGCTCTTGTCGCAGCTGTCACTTGATCAGCTGGCACAAGTCCGCTAGGGCTCAAGCCAACTTCTATGGCTCACAGAAGAAGCTCTATTAATGATGGATGAAAGCTAGCTCAAAGAAGACTAGTCTACTTGACAAAAATGAACTAAAAGTAAATCAAAGCATGTAAACCTAGGAAACCCTAATTTAACTCGTCTAATCTCTATAAAGCAATGAAGATGAGTAATACTTCTACCAATGCTGCTACTACCTCTAATGAGTGGGAATGAATGGATCTAAACTACTTGCATTATAAAAGACATGTTTTTGTACTTTTCATTAAGTAGGTGAAATAATTGTGATTTTGTGCTTATTAGGGTTTGGTTGTGCAGTTTGAATGAAGAAGGGAGGAAAGCGTGGGACAGGTTGGGGAGGCTAGGTGAGGTCCCTATGGACCCTTAGCATCCATCCACAGAGGTTTTCCACATTCAGAAGCTCAGAAACCGAGTGAATGACCTCCTACAGGATGTCTGCAGGGGATCCTACAACATACTCAGAGGTTTCTACAGGATGTCTCTAAACTGCTACAGGATGATCTACTGTGAAGGATTAACGTGATGGATGAGTGATGGAATGATAAGAAGAGATATGCAAGGTAGGGATCAGGCTGGTGATGGCTCAGAAGGGGAAGGATGAGATGGAAAACGGGTGTAGGGAGTATGTTGAAGTGAAGTCGATGAAAAGCCAAGGAATGAAGCTACGTGAGGAATGGGAGACTTTAGGAGAGGACAGAACGAAGTGAGGGTTGAGGGGATGTGGTTGCATGCGTGATCAAGATGGAGGTAATGGTGATGGAATGGGAAAGAGAGGAGTGTAAAGGAAATAAATGATTGTGACTGTCACCAAACCGAAGATACATCAACTTAAATTACTTATGCTGAGAATTCAATGAACAACAATCCAAAACGCGAGGAGAAATGTGTATGAGGCTGTGATGAAGTGTGTGTGCAGGTGTGACTGACAAGGAAGCATCTAATCAAGACCAAGACTATATTGCAGCAATCATCAAGTAAAGTAATGCGTGTTTTTGGTGGCTAGTTATGGACTGCACCCCAATCTTCAAGAGAGATGGCAGTGAGCCTTAACAACCATTTTGCTGGAGCTCCAATTGATGGTATATATCCTCTGCTACACTAAGCAAGTGGAAACAACTGCACCATAAGCAAAATCTATCCTACTCATAAGAAAACCAAATCACCAAACTGTAATTCGAATTTCATGTGCAAACGAAAACTTAAAGTGCTGGAAATGAAATGGAAACAACACTACAACAGAGGGGATCTATGGCTCTCAGGTTGGGCCCTAACCTGAGAGCTATAGTCTCCTAAGAAAACTTAGAAATAGATCACAAACTGCCTTCTTTATTCATAAAACTGGTGTCATGCCGAATTGGCTTACAAAAAGGAACAAAACAAAACCATGCTCCGAAATTACAATGATAATACGAGAGTTTCAACAACCATCCAAGGCTAAGGCCTTCAAATTTATACAAAAAAACGATGAGCCACCAAGTGCCCTTGATTTTAGGGGCTCGACTATCCAACTAGAGTTTGACTGCAGATCCTGTAGGGCAGTCATAACTACTGCTCTCGTAGAACAGTTTATGACTGTTGTTCATGTAGGACAGCTGGCTGCTTTGTGAGCTCGGAGGGGAGATGGATTGGAGCTCGGAGTTCTTGGTGGGAATCACGAGGAATGTCCCAAGGTCGTGGACATCTCTCCACAAAATCAGCAGTGCCACCTTATTGTCTCCTTATCCCCTTTTTCGTTGTCTCTTGCTCCTTTTTAATGCCAAAACCTGGAATCATAATGCATTAGTCACGTAGATAAAGTGTCTAACCTTCTTCCTACAAACAACATGAATAAACTAAGAAATGCATGCATAAGCAAATAAAGATGAATGGTTTGAGCAAGTAAAATAGGCCAAAATGAGCCCAAATTGTACCAAAATTGGGGCTCATCATCACCCCCAGCTGAACCATTTGCTCATCCTTGAGCAACTCAATCCAAGTCCTCATCCTTCATGGCTCTCACTGCTTCGCTGGCATCCCAAGGCTTAGTGGTAGTATCCTCCCTGTGGGTGTGAAATCCTACTGTTCTATCTACCTCTGCCCATTGTTGATCATCATTTTCCTTTGAATTTCCTTCAGTCAGACCCAGTAGTAGTGGTGGGCTGAGTTTAAGGCCAATCCAGTTGGCTTGGAGGCTTTGAACGGATTTCTTGTAAAGGGAAACCCTTACCAAAGCTTCCCTCATCCGGATGGGTGTATGGTATTCTCGGATTTGTAAGCTGTGGCCCAGGGTATTCCATCTACGTTGACAAGCATGAGCAGCATTGTCCCCCAACAGCCTTTCCATATCCTCAAAGTGGGCAATATCTTGGGCCTGTTTGTCCATCCACCTTAGAGAAGCTGTGGGGTCTGTAGCCAATTGTTTATGTGTCGAGATGAGGGTCACCGGGTCTTATATTTCTGGCCTAATTAGCAGTGGCTCCTTCACTTCTCGGTTCATGACCGATTTTGCTTCGTTTGCTCTTTGGTCCTCATGGTTTAAC
>APFE031224752.1:0-16238 GCA_000404065.3 Pinus taeda | reverse complement strand
GGTCTTGTGATTTGTGCTAATGAGTAGTTTAGGGTAGGCATCAGAGATCATGGATCTTTAAATTGGGTTTATCTTTACATCGCCTTAGAATACAAGGGAAAACTATAATGCACTTAAACCCCGTCAGTTTTATTTATGAATAAATTGTTAATTAGGGCATAGCAATCCATAATTATATCTTTCTACTCCAAACACAAAGCCAAAACAAGGAGTATTGGGAAAACAAATGTGTATAATAAAATGATCCAAGCACACACACAATTAATTCAGATAATTCAGATGATCCATTACAAAACCATCTTAAAATACAAATGAAAAATAAGAGGGTGCATACCTTGTCCGAGTGGGATCCCATGTCCTTTTCTCTTCTCTTTAGCATTATCTTGCCTCTAACCCCAACCAACTAGACCTAAACTCCTCTCCCTCCTAACCCAAACCACCTAGATCTAATATTCTCTACCTCTCCATCCAAACTGAAAAGAGAAAACCAAAACCAAGCCAAAATAAAAATTCTAAAATAAAAGAAAAAAACAAAAACCCAGAGACAGACACAATAACAATTATTCAATTAAGCATGGCCATGCTGGAAAAACAGCAAAAAACAAACTAGAAAACGGGTAAAAACATCTAACAAATCTGATTTCTTCTCTCGCTCAGGAAACTCACAAATTAAATTCTACGCACTGGTATGGATTGCCGGATTGTGAAGCTCCACCGTTATAATTTTGATGGAACCATACCAAATGTAAAGGCATAATCAGGGAAGCTAAGGGAAGCTAGAAAACAACGCCCACATGCCTGGCTCCTCTGTGCATTCATTTCTTGTCATAAGGACGGAATGCCCATCCTCGCCTGGCTTCACCTGTACAAGCTCCCTAATGGCGCAGGCTGGATATTTATGTTTTAGGGATTTCATTTCGTATGGTTAAAGATTTTGGAATCCGACAGGCTGGCACCAGGTGAGGCGGTTCAGAGCTTTTATGAAAATTTGAAATGTGGCCGTTGAGTTTGAAATCAAAATTCACCAACATCACCCCTCACCTCGTTATATATATATAATTAAAATATTGCTTTGATATTAATGTTTTAATTTCTTCTTTAATTATTATCATTATTTGCTCATGAATATGATAGAGTTTAAAAGGACTAGGTCATTGATTTTTTATGATATTATCAAGTTAAGAAATATAATGTACTATATAAAATGGTTGGTTTAGTAGAATGGTTTAACATTATATTGGTGTGTTTTATCTTTTTCTAGAGACTTAAATATACTAAGAATATTTGTTTGCATCATTAAGTTTATCTTATACTAGACAATTCCAACTAATCTTTTACTCGCACATTAGTTCATTGTGTTCAATATGTTTCTTTTACAAATGCCAAAAATATTACAACAAACTAATTTGTTCTCTATCAATATCACTCAAAATGCTAACAAACTTCAATTGATCCAATAATCTAACCATGTTTTAAGAGGCACCTTCATACATAACTTGTGCCTTTCCTCTGTGCCTTTAGAAAATAAAATATTATAAAAGGCATACATCCAATACCTACAACTCTTTTTAGCTATAAATGCCTTTATTTTCCTTCCAATCATCCATCAATCACACTCCAATACTTTTCCTCTCACTTCTTCCATCTTCCACATACTTTTCCATGGAAAGAAGTAAATCATGGTGACCTTTGACTAGAGGTCATGGTATTCCCTAATCACATTGGAAAAAAGAAGCATGCTATTAATTCCTACATTTCTCATGGATTTCTAGGCTATATCCATTTTTGTCTTCTTTCAAACATAATACTTGTTTTCAATAACTCTAATAGCATCCACACCAATACCGATTTTATCATTGATACACATTCTCTTTCCTCACACACAAGCACCATGACCCGATGCCTCCTTTCAAAGGATTTTGTACAAATGTGTTATCTCTATTTTATGTTCTTGAGTTTTCTTTTGGGGTGGAATACAAGAAATCACATGCATACCATGATTACTCACCTATATGCCTCTCCTAGACAATATTTCTAAACTATGGTATTGCGGGGTAATCACCCGCTTTTCTAAAACTGAGAATAATATTATTTTCAATGGGTTAAAATATAGTATTTTTATTGGAAAAAAATTGCATCTCCCTCTTCTCTAAAAGAGTGGAGCCATTTCCGAAGAAATGACATCCCAAACTCAATCACACGGATTTATGAATGTCACAGTAAAACTCCACTACGTTCTTCCACATATTGTGACCTAACTCCTTAATGTTGTCTTCATAGAGTTGCGACAAAGGCTATGTGAAGGATCTAACATTCACTTAATGCATTGGAGAAATTTGAACAAACTTTTCATCTTTTCAATAGTTGAGATATAGCACACGTCCATCAATCTTGCATTTTTTGCACCTACCTACAAAGACTTGTGTCACAACATTACTCAAACAATATTCATTCAACGAATAATGGGAGGATACTAGCCACCTCGCTATATTTTCTTTCGTTTATAGCACACCTCGCCAATCATACTTGGGAATGATGTTTACATTCTTAACGCTGTTATGGAGGGCTACAAAATATCAACAAGAGATTATGATGCATATGACATCAACATTGTCTTCCTTCTCTCGAATCTTGTGCACACTAGGTCTCTTTGTCGATATTTTCGACATCTCTATTGAGTGGTTACCTTAGATCTCCACACTCCTCCTATCATTTCTCGCGATCACAAATTTGAACAAAATAATTTTTATGTTATATCATAGTTTAAAAATTTAATGTGTGTTCAAACTAATAAGCCCAATAAACACAACAAAGATAAACTATGAACCTTGCAGAGGCCTCGAGGATACTCTATCTATTGAACCTAATCACTACACAAAATGACGTGACCAAATTGAAAGGTATGCATCATCCTCTCTAAGGATGTCTCTAGTTACTTTTATATGCTAGTGCATCTTTCCTCAATCTTTGGTTATTTCTAGAGCTTGGTCCAAGACTCTCTCTCTCTCTCTCTGAGTTACTTCCCATGTGTTCCAACTCGCTTTCGTCACTTGTTCATGTATGGACCCAACCCACATTTATAAATTTTTGACCAACCATGCTTCTTTCATGAAAGTTGTTTGTTGCACTTCCTGTTTTCCTAAAGGCATGCATGCACTAGGAATATCTGTTTGGATCTCCAACACCTTGGTTCAATTTTCAACATCTCCATCCAATATTATTCTTGAAGCATCTATACTATGCCACATAACAATTAGAGTAGTGAATTCCAACAAAATTTCCACCTACACATTCATTGACTAAGCTCAACATGTTTCCTTTACAAATTCCAGAAGAGAGAGAGGAAAAAAGAAGAAGAAGAAGCACAAACAACAAGTTCACTAACAATGTCATTGAAAATGCTAAGAAGTTGCATTTGATCCAAAACCGTAACCATGTTTTCAAAGAAAACTTCATATATAACCTTGTGCATTTACTATCGAGTGTGAAATTTTCCATAAGTCTCGGTTTTCGTCTCCTTATCTCTAAAAACAACAAGTAGTTTATTTCATATGGAAGTTTAATAGCACACGTAGAGCAATCTCTCCACATCTACAACATTTGGATTTCTTTTTTACAAACTTACAAGACAAAATATTAAAAAAGGTAGACATCCAATAACTAAAACACTTTCTACAGATAAACGCCTTTCTCTTTCCTCCCATCATCAATCAATCATGCTACAATACTTATCATAGCGCTTCTTCCGTTCACACATGTGTTTCTATGGAATGAATTATAACATGGTAGAGTTTAATTCAAGGGCAGGGAATTCCCTAATCAAATTGGAAAGAAAGAGAGTGGCATTAACAATTGTTCTTCCTACATTGCTCATAGCTCCCTTCGCTGTTGTGAAACATTTATTTTTTTCTTCCTTCAAAAATAATGTTTGTTTATGACAACTTTTTTGGCATAAATCACATGATCTTTCATTTGTCGACGCGTTTCGAACCAACCAATGTCGTTCATCCTCAGGACAAGTTGAAGAATCAGATCTAGCTTAGCATATTAAATAGTTAGAGTAGAACATCCAACGACTATATTTATTAATGCTATGTGGCATCCACATGTAATCTCTGCGATGTCTGCGCAAACGGTTCCACGTCACACCATACCACCAAGGATGAGGTTTCACGGTGTTACCACAAACCAAGAATAGGTGATTTTAAACATGGGCAGTATTCGGTTTCAGACCTTGCCCCCCTCCTTAACTCCGAGTACATCGGGCGGCGGACCTTGTCATGAACATGGATCGTTTATTGGTCTTGTGCCCCTATTGAACCTTGGAAAAGTAGCTCCCGGCTAAATGGGGGACCCACAACGAGGGTTTCCATGTTGAACACCCATATGTAGAGCCATGGTGTACTAGGGGGCACCATGGTGATAATGGGCCGTTGAGTAGTATATGTATGTAAAACAATGTACTACATCAATTTTACTATATATCTCCTTTATTTTATCTCATTTTCATAAACATAAGTACAGGTCATTTAAAAATAATAAATAAAATATAACTACCTCGCTTTTTTGTTGAAGCAAGCGCCAATCCTTCTATTTCATTAATCCAAAAGAAAAATTACATAATGTACAAAAAACCCATTCATTTACCGGAACTTAGGAAAAAGGAATCCCTGCCAATGACAAAGACCCCCCACCTACTACAGAAATCACCAGACTAATGAGAAACAAACACAACAAGGCAACAAGAACCCCCACCCACTAGGGAAGTTCCAGAAAAACACACTCCCCGGAGCCCACAAACGACAACAGTCACCCCCGCCTGCGCAATACCCACACGCCACGGAAGAGGGAAAATACGCGCCAAACACGATGAATAGATATAACCCATCTCGCCCCACAAACCAACACGTTCAATCCAAACCGTTGATCCGAGCTGTTGGATCCAACGGCGAGGAATCATATCGCGCAACCTAACACGATGGAACGATAGTGTGCGATCGAGGGCGGTTTCCAAATCTACCACACTGCCACTTGTTGTAATCCCTATGAGATTGCTACCAAAACTGCAAAACCACAAACCACTCAAGCATCGTGCGATCTCCGAAAAACCAACTGGGGCGTGGTTTTCAAGCCCGAAAGCTGAAATGGGGAAAATTCGAGCTACCGAAAAAACTAACCTCGCGTTCTGCCTATTCCTACTACGGAATCTGAACCCGATACTGTGCATGTTTTGGAAATGACCGAGAAAATTTCCATTTGAAAAATTGGGGGCCCCGTTCAACTCACTACGGGATAAAATGAGACAGAACTTAGCTTGCCCTCTTGCCAAGTACATTCTGATAGGTTGCAGTTGTTCTTGCCAGAAAAATCAATTCATGCTTGTCATCCTCGCCCGATATCGAACAACTTCTTTGTCTTCTGTAGCTTGTTCCTCGCAGAGAGCCTTTAAATGGTTTTGAGGTATCTCGTGCCACTTTTTCGCCATCCCGCAATCTGCATTATTCACACCTTGGTTGGCGAGTGAGTCTCTTAGCTTACTTGCAGTTCGTCGAACATAGTTGAAACTAACTGTTCGAAGCCCCTCGAGGTGAACTTGGATTCTTTGGTAAACCTCGATTAGTTTCCAATGATTTGAGACTTTCTTTGGCCGAGTACCATAGTTGATTCTTTTCACAGAGTTAATGGTAATCTCTGTGTCTGCTTCTATAACGACATTTGAGCCATGGTTCTGAGTCAGAAACTCTAGACATTGTTCCAGAGCCATTAATTCCGCCATATTATTTGTGGCTCTTCCTAAATGGAAGTGGAAGATAAAGATAATACTGCCCTCTTCATCTCTTAAAACTCCTCCTAAACCAGTTGTTCCCAGGTTGCCTTTTGAAGCCCCATCAATGTTGTATTTCAGATAGCCTTTCGGTGGAGGTTGCGAGAAATCCTTTTCTGTAACCATAGCTATGTCCTTCCTGATTAGTCCTTGGGGAGTAATCCCTTGCATTACCAGTTGCGTGAGAGTTCTTATCTCAGTCTCAGAGGGGGGATTCTTGGGGAGATTGCACACTGTGGTGCTAACAGTCTCCTGGAGCTGTTTTAGGATCAGATCAAATAAATGATGAGAGATATACTTTTCATTCCTGAAAATTCTTTTATTCCTTTCTTTCCAAACATTCCAGATAATGAAGCTTGGCATGAAGGCCGAGGCCAAATTAAGGAACTCATTCTCTGAATAGTTTCTTCTCCACTTGTTTAGGGTATTTGTGATACTACTTCGGTCCCTATCTGTCTGTTGGAAAATGGTAGAGAAAGAATCCCACAGCCAGGTGGTGTAAGCGCAGCTGTTGAGAATGTGCTCCATTGTCTCCTCCTGCTCTTCACAGAGCTGGCATCTGGTAGGCCCCATAACACCCCTTTTCCTAATGTTGTCCCAAGGTAAAGTTTTCTTATGATGAACCAACCACATGAAAACCTTGATCTTCATCCAACCTTGGTGCTTGTAGAGGTGCTGCCAGGTCTTTTCTGGAACACTGGAATCAAGCCTAAGGAGAATACCTTTAGCTTCCTTAAGATTAAAGGTGCCTTTATTGTTATTGCCCCATCTCAATTGATCCTGCCCCTCTGTTACCAAAATCATCCTTTGTTTTAGCAAGCTCCAAAGAGCCTCTTCTTTTACTTTTATGGGGCTATCATCTCCACAGTCAATTTTTCTCCAGCTTCTCCACTTTCCGGAGATCTCAACAAGATCCCAGAAATCCTTTACTTTGTTTAACCCTTGGGAATTTGTTTCCTACTTGAGGCTTAAAAATCCTCTGTTAACAATGTTGGTTCTTGTTGCCATTTTTCCTCCCAAGAGAGTACAAGCTCTCCTGTTCTGATTTCCCAGAAACTGTTTTTTTGAACTAGGCTTCTGTTTTCCCAAGCTCTATTCCAGATGTGAGAGCCTTTTAAATTTCGAGACATTCTTATGAGATCATTAGTGTGCCAAGAGATGGCATATTTCTCTTTCGAGATCCTTGCCCACTCGGTTTTTGGCTCTTCAACCCATCGCCACCAAATCTTGGCTCCTAGAGCTTTACTAAGAATCTCCTGATCATCCAAGCCTAGGCCCCCGCAGCTCTTGGGTTTATAGATTTTATCCCAAGAAATCAGGGCCCATTTCTTCTTTGTTTCCTCCTTACCCTAGAGGAAATCTCTTTGGATATCCATGAATTGCTCTAAAAGACCTTTGGGAGCTAGGAGGGCTGATAACATGAAAACGGGGATAGATTGCAGAACCGCCTTTGTCAGAACCAACCTGCCTGCCAGGTTCAAGACTTTCAAGGTCCATTTTTTAACTCTTTCCTGCAACTTATTAAGCATCGGTTCCCAGATACTCTTGTGCATTGGTCTGGCTGTGAGTGGAGCTCCCAAATACTTTGTGGGGAGGGAATCCCTTTGGAAGCCAAGAATTCTTGAAATATTTCTTTGAATAGCAATGTTAGTGTTTAAGAAGGAGATTTTTGACTTAGAGAGATTGACTTCCATACCTGTAGCCATGGCAATTCCTTCAGTATTTTATTGTAGGTTGAAGCTTCTTTGACTGTGGGAATTCCTTGCTCCATGGTATCATCTACAAATTGTTGGTGAGTCAGAGCTTGACCATTCTTAGATAATTGAAGACCTTTGATTTTTCCCATTGCCTTGGCATGCTTAATGGACCTTCCAAGTCCCTCCATCATGAGAATGAAAAGAAAGGGAGAGAGTGGGTCTCCCTGCCTGACACCTCTAGAAGGAAAGAAGATATCCGAGGAAGAACCATTCACCAAAATTGAAAAGCTAGAAGTAGTCACTAGAGGCATGCCCCATCTGACCCAGTTGTGGTCGAACCCAAAAGCAGTGAGAACCTTCTTGAGGTAAATCCAATTCACCTTGTCATACGCTTTGGCAATATCCAATTGCATGATCATCCCCATCTACCTTTTATTGGTAAGTGTGTGAACCACCTCATGGGCTTTAATAATGTTATTTAAAATTTGTCTACCCTCCACATAACCTGATTGTTCCTCTGCCACTAAAGAAGGAAGGAGAGGTTTTAGTCTATTAGCCACTCCCTTAGATATTATCTTGTATACCACATTACATAAATCTATGGGTTTGTACTTATCTGCAGTTTGACCTGAATCCTGTTTGGGGATCACAGAGATGAAGGAGGTGTTGAGGGCTTTCAAGATAGTTTTGCTACCCGTGGAATCCTCCACCACATTCAGAATATCTTGTTTGACAATATGCCAACAAGCTTTAAAAAAATGCACATTGAAACCATACGGGCCTCGCGCTTTGCAATTTTGCATGTCTTTGAGAACCTCGCTGACCTCCTCTTCAGTAACAAGTCTATTAAGGTTTAAATTGTCCTCTCTAGGCACCAACTTAGGGATATTCCTTGTAATTTCCCTGATGGATTGTTCCCTGTCTGCATTATTTTCCCGAGTGATGTTTGCGAAATGCTGAGCAAGTACAGCTTCAATATTGTTATGAGTGTTCTGAAGCTCCCAAAACTCATGCTTTATCGTAGAGATTCTTTTGTATGCTCTATTAGCCATAGTGGATCTATGGAAAAACCTTGTATTCCGCTCTCCTTCCTTGAGCCATTAAACTCTAGACTTTTGCCTCCAAAATATTTCCTCTTGTTTGCATAAATTTTCCCATTCTCGATTGTGTTTATGAGCGTGATCACTTTTGACATTGTCAAAGCCATCTTTGATCAGTGCCTCGTTGAGTTCCTAAATTTTGATTTCCAAAGATTTTTTGTTCACAAAAATGTTACCAAAATCCTTCTTGTTCCGTTCTTTGAGCCTGAACTTGATATGCTTTAGTCTTCTATGAAGGAGGTACATTTTTTATCCCTGGAATTGCAAGTCTTCAAACCACCATTTTTCAATGTTACTTTTGAAGTCTAGGTGGGAGAGCCAGATATTCTAGAATCTTAAGGGCCTATTCCCGTCAGAAACCATACCCTTGATTTCCAATTGAATCGGCGAGTGATAGGAACATCCAAAGGGAAGAACTCTTGCTGATATTTCTTTATCTATAAGCATAAGCTCCTCTGATATCATAAACCTGTCTAATTTAGAGGCTACCTGTGCCTCACCTCCTCTTTTGTCGTTCCAGGTAAAAAGGCTGTTGCTCAATTCTGAATCAACCATTTTCATATCATCTGTGAATGATTGGAACCCTAAGGAGTCTTTGTTTAATGCTTTGGTACCTCCTTTTTTTTCCCGAAAGAGATTTTATCATATTAAAATCACCTCCCATGATGCAAGGAATTCCAGCCTGTCTGTTCCTGAGATCAATTAGGGATTCTAGCAATTTGAGTTTGTCATCTATTCTTTGAGGATCATAAACATTTGTGACGAGGAAGGTTTCTGAAACCCCCACTGGTTGAATGACCTAGACCTCTCATATTCCAGGATGTGAACTTCATAATTAAGGATTTGTAAATGACTAACTCGTTAGGTCTTTCATCTTACCCGAGTCTATCATGAACTTTCCACACTCCATCAAGAGGTCCTTCTGCTTTTTCCTGCCCCTCTTCTTTCCAGCATTTCTAGTAGCTAATCCTCGAGTTGATTTCATTGTTTTCACACCTCTGTACTCGTGCTTGTCAATGGTTTTTCCTTTATCTAACCCCCTTTCCTCAGTTTTCCATAAAAACATCTGTTGTATTCTCTTGCAGTCTTCTTGGGGTAGTGAATCTATCCCTCCCATGGTTCCCTGCATCAAGAACCCTTCCAGATCTAGGTGTTCCTTATCTGGAATTTCCTGAAGTTCATGGTCCTCCACATCTGTTTCACTCTAGGTCATATCGTGATCCATCTCTAGTTCTGTTTCACTCATCATAGTTTATTTCTTATTACCAATCTCGTGTTGGGTTGCAGTTTTCTTCCTTTTCCTTTTCATTAGGGCCGTCATCCGTAGATTGGTCTTCATTTTCCATTTCTTCATTCTCTTCCAGTGCTTGATACCTATTATGATTGGCCTTTTGACCCTCATTACAATGTTGCTTTGATCCTTTTTAACCTCATTTTCCTCTACTTGCCACTTTCTAAAAGCTTTCTGTGTTCTTCACTTCATTGCATTAGGTTTGCTCTTGGTGTCTGCTCTACTAAGAGGGAAATCTCTGAACAAGTGTCCATGTTCATGGCATTTACGACATCTGAACAGTATATGCTCATAGTCCACAATTTGCACCCATTCCTCATCAACAAATTTCAGGATGACTTCATGTGGAAGGGCTCGTGATAGATCCATTTCTACACACATCCTTGCATAGGAAGTGTATTTTCACGTTCGTATGGCTTCTGAAGCTTTGAAAAAACGACCTAGTTTGTTGCCAATGGCAGCAAGTGATTCAGTTTGCCAGTAATCAAGAGGCAGAGACTAGAGCCTTACCCAGACAGGTACCGAAGTGAAAGTGTCCCGCCCTGGAACAAAGTTCATCATCCAAGGGCTGCATATAGAGGCGAGCTGCTGCATAAAAGTAGGGTCCTCCTTCGAATATTCTGTCTTTGTCTTTGATGTTTATGAACACCACAGTGAAAAGTCCCTTTGACCCAAGATGAATATCGATGCTTCCTTTGGGTTTCCAGTGGTGCTTGATCCATTTCTGTAAAGCCTTTTCAGTGGGCCATAGTCCCATGAATTTGCAGATTATAGCGTAAGTCCCCATATGTTCCCTGTGCACCTGCAGTGTAGGATTATTTAACACTACTATGCACAGTCCTTTTTGTTTATTGTCCCTTGTTCCTTGGCTTTTGTCTTCTTCCTCCTTATCTTTAGCGCTGCCATTTTCCTTGAGCCTCGCCCCATCTGTCTCCTTCTCATTATTTCGTTTTTCTTCTTCTACAGAACCTCTGACATTACATAGTGGGGACTTACCTCTGCTCGCAATGGCGTCCTTGTAAGAGCGAGCGGAGTTCCCTCCTCCCGCTCCGCGTTCTAGGTGAACTTTGATATATCCAAAAATATAACTACCTCTTATTATATATAGTTCATTTTAAATAAATTTATATATATGTTTAATTAAAAAACTACAAATTATAATAAAAATATATTTTCTATTGTACAACTTCAAATTTTAAAATTAAGTATCACACACTACACTATAAATTTAGAGAAGTTCATATCCATTTAATCATCAAAATTTCAATATATTTAAATTAAATTAAATAATGTGTTTTTGCATAAAGTAATATTATAATATATTATATGATTATAATATATATGAGAGGTGATATTATATTGTTGTGTATAATATATTGCTATAATTTCGATCAAATTAAAACAAAATCTACAATTTTATGGATATTATATTTAAATATATTATGAAAGGCTACAAGTTAAAAATTTCAATTAATCTTAAATTACAACATTACATTATTATGAAAAGTGTATATAAAAATCATGTGTGTGTGTGTTTCATATATAAATGTAAAGAGTTCAAAAACACATGAATAACTACAATATCAATTTTTCTTATTTCAAAGAATTTTATTGTTGATGGACGAAAGAAATGAGTATGAGATGGGGGATCCACGCAATTAAGAGAGATGGCTTTGTGGCCATACTCTGCCACACGCCTTTGCATCATGACAAATGGATATGATTATGTGAGATTTCACGAGACCTCCAACACTACTGTCATTGGTTTTTCGGAGAGTTCTCGTTTGTTACATGGTAAATATTTGGGTTGCCCTAGTGGAAGGGAGGGTTTGAATTTGGATTCCTCTTTACTACTCAAAATTTATGGTTTGTTCCATGGTGAATATTTGGGTTGGGCTACATGAAGAGTAGTGGAAGGGAGGGTTTGAATTTAATTTATTTTTTAAAATGAGAAACAACACTATGTTTAAACAATTTCGCTCGAAGAGTGGTAATTTGGTAAGCAAAGTAACCCTTCACCAACAATTTTTTGCTTAAAACATTTTTCTTATATTCTTATTGTTTCATTATTATTAATAATTATAACATATTTTCCATTTTAAAATCTATATTTATGTCATTTTTTCTAGTAACGAAGTTAATAATCAAATTAAAATTAATTGTAAATATTAGAAGTACTTGATTATAAGTTTTGTTCAAGAACATTATAAACACTCTCTCATAGAAACAACAATGCAATAGGCCCTACTTTGTCAATCTTGTTATCGTTTTAAAATTAAAACAAATCATAAGAATGACTAATTGATTTTAAATTAAAGATCATTTTGACATAGAGTAGAGGAGAAGTAAAGCAAATAAACAACCTAAAGTGATTTGTTGTGGGTTGGCTTAGGTAAAGAATGATAATGGTTGTTTTTAGACGAAAATATGCCACCTTATATACAAGTATGCAACCATCCACCATGAAGTCCACCATTAGAAACCATTACTTTAGCAACATTGTGTTTAATAAGATCATTAGTTAATGGTGTTAGGATCTATAGGTATTACAAAAATCATGACATTATGGGCCTTTGGAGCTATTAGGGCTAATGGTTGCATACTTGTTTATAAGGTAAGCACAGTTTAAGTTGAGCTCTTCTAGCAAAAAAGAACAACACATATGTTTGAGGAGCTTTACAACATATAATTTTGAACTCAGTTAAGTTTTCTTAGTCATTCTACACTTGAATGAGAATTGCGAAAAGAGAATCATGCAAAATAGAATTAGTATGGTCATTTTAATTTCCTTATTTACATTATTATAGTCCTACACATCTAATCAATTAATTCGATTAAAATATGTGGAAAATTGAGTTTTCTTTTCCATGGGAAAGGTTTGAGTTCTCCTTCAGTGAATCGCTTCGGCATAGGAAATATGGATTGAGATTTTTAATTAATTTTTAAATCTCCACATAATTAATTTATGTTGCGAGGACCTACAAGAAAATTCTCTATGTAGATTTACATGCTTCTAGGGTTCTCCTCTCAATGATTTAGGCATCTCAACCCAAGCATTGTTTTCTCCAATTACTTTTTCGAACCCAAAATGATATAAATTATACACACACACACAATTGAGAAGCCAGAGAATAATATATATTTTTTATAATGTCTAATCTAATCATATACGGTGTAAGATGAATCAATTCTAAGCTAATATACACAGTACATATACTATCTCCTCTCTTCTGTGTCTCACATATGAGCATGTAATCTTGTTTTAATAAAAGCACAATTCTGTTTGAAAACCAAGGATTATAGAGTAAAAAAAGTATTACTTGTTAAGGGATCATATTTTAGAAGTTTCATTTAGGGTTTTGCTTGCAAAGGATGTGGACACCATCTCTCATATAAAAAATTGGTGCTTGCATCATAGAAATATACACTTCTATTGCTAGCCTCTACAACTAGCAGAGACAAGCACAAAACAAAAACCAGAACAGCTGACCCTCACGCAAAAGTTTGTTTCCATAGCTATGCCAACTAGGGTTGTGTGAGACCATATCTTTGAACGAATCCTCATAAACCCCAATTTTTTTAAAAGGTTTTCATTGATTTAAAATTTATCGGGTTTCTTTAAAAGCAAAAACAAAACAAACGCATACTGAAAAACATAACTCTGCTCTATTAAAAACTAACATTATAAAAGAAAATAAACCTGTAACTATCCAAGAACATTGACAGCTCTTAAATACAGACTTAAAAATCCAATGCATCAAAGATCATGGATCTTTAAATTGGGTTTATCTTTACATCGCCTTAGAATACAAGGGAAAACTATAATGCACTTAAACCCCGTCAGTTTTATTTATGAATAAATTGTTAATTAGGGAAGCCATAATTTAGATTCTCACATGCAATAGAAAAAACCCATAGCAATCCATAATTATATCTTTCTACTCCAAACACAAAGCCAAAACAAGGAGTATTGGGAAAACAAATGTGTATAATAAAATGATCCAAGCACACACACAATTAATTCAGATAATTCAGATGATCCATTACAAAACCATCTTAAAATACAAATGAAAAATAAGAGGGTGCATACCTTGTCCGAGTGGGATCCCATGTCCTTTTCTCTTCTCTTTAGCATTATCTTGCCTCCTAACCCCAACCAACTAGAACTAAACTCCTCTCCATCCTAACCCAAACCAACTAGATCTAATATCCTCTACCTCTCCATCCAAACTGAAAAGAGAAAACCAAAACCAAGCCAAAATAAAAATTCTACAAAAAAAAGAAACAAAAAACAAAAAAAAAACCGAGAGACAGACACAGTAACAATTATTCAATTAAGCATGGCCATGCTGGAAAAACAGAAAAAACAAACCAGAAAACGGGTAAAAACATCTAACAAATATGATTTCTTCTCTCGCTCAGGTAACTCACAAATTAAATTCTACGCACTGGTATGGATTGCCGGATTGTGAAGCTCCACCGTTAGCATTTTGATGGAACAATACCAAATGTAAAGGCATAATCAGGGAAGCTAATGGAAGCTGGAAAACAACGCCCACATGCCTGGCTCCTCTGCGCATTCATTTCCTGTCATAAGGACGGAATGCCCATCCTCGCCTCGCTTCACCTGTACAACCTCCCTAATGCCGCACGCTGGATATTTATGTTTTAGGGATTTCATTTCGTATGGTTAAAGATTTTGGAATCCGACAGGCTCGCACCAGGTGAGGCGGTTCAGAGTTTTTATGAAAACATAACGTGTGCCTTTCCTCCGTGCCTTTAGAAAATAAAATATTATAAAAGGCATACATCCAATACCTACAACTCTTTTTAGCTATAAATGCCTTTATTTTCCTTCCAATCATCCATCAATCACACTCCAATACTTTTCCTCTCACTTCTTCCATCTTCCACATACTTTTCCATGGAAAGAAGTAAGGCATGGTGACCTTTGACTAGAGGTCATGGTATTCCCTAATCACATTGGAAAAAAGAAGCATGCTATTAATTCCTACATTTCTCATGGATTGCTAGGCTATATCCATTTTTGTCTTCTTTCAAACATAATACTTGTTTTCAATAACTCTAATAGCATCCACACCAATACCGATTTTATCATTTATACACATTCTCTTTCCTCACACACAAGCACCATGACCCGATGCCTCCTTTCAAAGGATTTTGTACAAATGTGTAATCTCTATTTCATGTTCTTGAGTTTTCTTTTGGGGTGGAATACAAGAAATCACATGCATACCATGATTACTCACCTATATGCCTCTCCTAGACAATATTTCTAAACTATGGTATTGCGGGGTAATCACCCGCTTTTCTAAAACCGAGAATAATATTCTTTTCGATGGGTTAAAATTTAGTATTTTTATTGGCAAAAAATTGCATCTCCCTCTTCTGTGCAAGAGTGGAGCCATTTCTGAAGAAATGACATCCCAACCTCAATCACACGGCTTTATGAATGTCACAATAAAACTCCATTACGTTCTTCCACATATTGTGACCTAACTCCTTAATGTTGTCTTCATAGAGTTGCGACAAAGGCTATGTGAAGGATCTAACATTCACTTAATGCATTGGAGAAATTTGAACAAACTTTTCATCTTTTCAATAGTTGAGATATAGCACACGTCCATCAATCTTGCATTTTTTGCACCTACCTACAAAGACTTGTGTCACAACATTACTCAAACAATAGTCATTCAACGAATAATGGGAGGATACTAGCCACCTCGCTATATTTGCTTTCGTTTATAGCACACCTCGCTAATCATACTTGGGAATGATGTTTACATTCTTAACACTGTTATGGAGGGCTACAAAATATCAACAAGAGATTATGATGCATATGACATCAACATTGTCTTCCTTCTCTCGAATCTTGTGCACACTACGTCTCTTTGTCGATATTTTCGACATCTCTATTTAGTGGTTACCTTTGATCTCCACACTCCTATCATTTCTCGCGATCACAAATTTGAACAAAATAATTTTTATGTTATATCATAGTTTAAAAATTTAATGTGTGTTCAAACTAATAAGCCCAATAAACACAACAAAGATAAACTATGAACCTTGCAGAGGCCTCGAGGATACTCTATCTATTGAACCTAATCACTACACAAAATGACGTGACCACATTGAAAGGTATGCATCATCCTCTCTAAGGATGTCTCTAGTTACTTTTATATGCTAGTGCATCTTTCCTCAATCTTTGGTTATTTCTAGAGCTTGGTTCAAGACTCTCTCTCTCTCTCTCTCTCTCTCTCTCAGTTACTTCCCATGTGTTCCAACTCGCTTTCGTCACTTGTTCA